>CM019831.1:75655611-75687965 GCA_009763385.1 Coix lacryma-jobi var. lacryma-jobi | reverse complement strand
TACCCACTGATGCACCGAAAAAATTTTGGTTGAATTTTTCGGAACGGACGCCCAATCATCATCTCCATTTGACCCAAACTCATGTTTGGTGGGTTTTTGGCACTTTCATTTCCGGAGGAACGATGCCGCAAAACTCGCGTAGGAGGGCCGTTTTACCCACTGATGCACCGAAAAACTCACGGTTGAATTTTTGCAACGGACGCACCAATCATCCTCGTTTGATCCAAAACTCTTGTTTGGTGGGTTTTTGCACTTTCATTTCCGGAGAACGGTGCCGCAAAACTCGCGCAGGAGGGCCGTTTTACCCACTGATGCACCGAAAAATTCACGGTTGAATTTTTCGCATCGGACGCACCCAATCATATCGTTTATCCAAAACTCATGTTTGGTGGGTTTTTTGCACTTTCATTTCCGGAGTAACGGTGCCGCAAAACTCGCGCGGTAGGGCCATTTTAACCACTGATGCACCGAAAAATCACGGTTGAATTTTTCACAACGGACCCCCAATCATCTCTGTTTGACCCAAAACTCATGTTTGGTGGGTTTTTGGCACTTTCATTTCCGGAGGAACAGTGCCGCAAAACTCGCGTAGGAGGACAATTTTAACCCATTGATGCACCTGAAAATTCACTTAGGTTGAATTGTCGCACAACGGAACGGCACCCAATCATCTCCAGTTGACCCAAAACGCATGTTTGGGTTGGGTTTGTGGGGGGGACTTTCATTTGCCTAGGAACGTGTCCACAAGACTGCGTATGGCAGGGCCAGTTAACCCACTGATGCACCGAAAAAGCAAACTGTTGCAATCTTTCAGCAACAGGACGCAACCCAATTAATCTCCGGTTTGATCCCAAAACTCATGTTTGGTGGGATTTTTGGCACTGATCATTTTTGAGAACGATGCTGCAAAACTCCGCTGCTAGGGGAAGTCTGTTTAAAACCACTGATGCACCGAAAAATCATCTGGTTGATTTTTTCACAACGGAACCACCCATCATTCCGTTTGACCCAAAACTCATAGTTTGGATGGGATTTTTGGCACTTTCATTTCCGGAGGAACGGTGCCGCAAAACTCGCGCAGGAGGGGCCGTTTTAAAACCACTGATGCACCGAAAAACTCACGGTTGAATTTTCACAATGGACCCACCCAATCATCCTCTGTTTGACCCAAAACTCTTGTTGGTGGGTTTTTGGCACTTTCATTTCCGGAGGAACGGTGCCGCAAAACTCGCCAGGAGGACCGTTTAACCCACTGATGCACCGAAAAAACTCATTGGTTGAATTTTTCAACGGACGCACCCAATCATCTCCTTTGACCCAAAACTCATGTTTGGTGGGTTTTTGGCACTTTCATTTCCGGAGGAACGGTGCCGCAAAACTCGCGTAGGAGGGGCCGTTTTAACCCACTGATGCACCGAAAAACTCACGGTTGAATTTTTTGCAACGGACGCACCCAATCATCTCTGTTTGACCCAAAACTCATGTTTGGGTGGTTTTTGGCACTTGCATTTCCGGAGGAACGGTGCCGCAAAACTCGCGCAGGAGGGACCGTTTTAAAAACCCACTGGTGCACTGAAAAACTCATTGTTGAATTTTTCGCAACGGACGCAACCCAATCATCTCCGTTTGACCCAAAACTCATGTTTGGTGGGTTTTGGCACTTTCATTTCCGGAGGAACGGTGCCGCAAAACTCGCGCAGGAGGGCCGTTTTAACCACTGATGCACCGAAAAACTCACGGTTGAATTTTTCGACAACGGACGCACCCAATCATCTCGTTTGATCCAAAACTCATTGTTGGTGGGTTTTTGGCACTTTCATTTCCGGAGGAACGGTGCCGCAAAACTCGCGCAGGAGGAGCCGTTTTAACCACTGATGCACCGAAAAAATTCACGGTTGAATTTTTCCAACGGACGCACCCAATCATCTCCGTTTGACCCAAAACTCATGTTTGGTGGGTTTTTGGCACTTTCATTTCCGGAGGAACGGTGCCGCAAAACTCGCGTAGGAGGGCCGTTTTAACCACTGATGCACCGAAAACTCACGGTTGAATTTTTCTGCAACGGACGCAGCCAATCATCTCTGTTTGATCCAAAACTCATGTTTGGTGGGTTTTTGGCACTTTCATTTCCGGAGGAACGGTGCCGCAAAACTCGCGCAGGAGGGTCGTTTTAAACCCACTGATGCCACCGAAAAACTCAAACGGTTGAAATTTTTCGCAACAATGGACCCACCCAATCATCTCTGTTTGACCCAAAACCTCGTGTTGAGTGGGTTTTTGGCACTTCATTCCGGGGTACTGGTGCCGCAAAACTCGCGCACAGGAGGACCGTGTTACCACTGGATGCACCGAAAAACCATTGGTTGAAGTTTTTCGAACGAACGGACGCACCCAATCATCTCATGTTGACCCAAAACTAATGTTGGTGGGTTTTTGGCACTTTCATTTCCGGAGTAAAGATGCCGCAAAACTCGCGTAGGAGGGCCGTTTTACCCACTGATGCGACCAAAAACTCACGGTTGAATTTTTGCAACGGACGCACCCCAATCATCCTCGTTTGATCAAAACTCTGTTTGGTGGGTTTTCGCACTTTCATTTCCGGACGAACGGTGCCGCAAAACTCGCGCAGGAGGGCCGTTTTACCCACTGATGCCACCGAAAACTTCACTGTTGAATTTTTCGCAATCGGACGCACCCAATCATCTCCGTTTGATCCAAAACTCATGTTTGGTGGGTTTTTGGCACTTTCATTTCCGGAGGAACGGTGCCGCAAAACTCGCGCAGGTAGGGCCATTTTAACCACTGATGCACCGAAAAATCACGGTTGAATTTTTCACAACGGACGCACCCAATCATCTCGTTTGACCCAAAACTCATGTTTGGTGGGTTTTTGGCACTTTCATTTCCGGAGGAACGTGCCGCAAAACTCGCGCAGGAGGGACCGTTTTACCCACTGATGCACTGAAAAACTCATGTTGAATTTTTCGCAACGGACCCACCCAATCATCTCCATTTGACCCAAAACTCATGTTTGGTGGGTTTTGGCACTTTCATTTCCGGAGGAACGGTGCCGCAAAACTCGCGCAGGAGGGCCGTTTTAACCCACTGATGCACCGAAAAACTCACGGTTTGAATTTTTCGCAACGGACGCACCCAATCATCTCTGTTTGACCCAAAACTAATGTTTGGTGGGTTTTGGCACTTTCATTTCCGGAGGAACGGTGCCGCAAAACTCGCGCAGGAGGGACCGTTTTACCCACTGATGCACCGAAAAACTCCTTGGTTGAATTTTTCGCAACGGACGCACCCATCATCTCCTTTGATCCAAAACTCATGTTTGGTGGGTTTTTGGCACTTTCATTTTCCGGAGGAACGGTGCCGCAAAACTCGCGCAGGAGGGCCGTTTTAACCCACTGATGCACCGAAAAATTCACGGTTGAATTTTTCGCAACTGGACGCACCAATCATCTCCGTTTGATCCAAAACTCATGTTGGTGGGTTTTTGGCACTTTCAGTTCCGGAGGACGGTGCAGCAAAACTCGCCGCAGGATGGGCCGTTTTAACCCACTGATGCACCGAAAAACTCACGGTTGAATTTTTCACAGGGACCCACCCAATCATCCTCGTTTGACCCAAAACTCTTGTTGGTGGGTTTTTGGCACTTTCATTTCCGGAGGAACGGTGCCGCAAAACTCGCGCAGGAGGGGCCGTTTTACCACTTGATGCACCGAAAAAACTCACGGTTGACTTTTTCGCAACGGACGCACCCAATCAGTCTCTAGTTTGACCCAAAACTCATGTTTGGTGGGTTTTTGGCACTTTCATTTCCGGAGGAACGGTGCCGCAAAACTCGCGCAGGAGGCCGTTTTACCACTGATGCACCTGAAAAACTCACGTGTTGAATTTTTCGCAACGGACGCACCCAATCATCTCCATGTTGACCGCAAACTCATGTTGGTGGGTTTTTGGCACTTTCATTTCCGGAGGAACGGTGCCGCAAAACTCGCGGAGGAGGGCCGTTTTAACCACTGATGCACCGAAAAACTCACGGTTGAATTTTTCGCAACGGACGCACCCAATCATCTTCGTTTGACCCAAAAACTCATGTTTGGTGGGTTTTTGGCACTTTTCATTTCCGGAGGAACGGTGCCGCAAAACTCGCGCAGGAGGGCCGTTTTACCCACTGATGCAACCGAAAAACTCACTGTTGAATTTTTCGCAACGGACGCACCCAATCATCTCTGTTTGACCCAAACTCATGTTTGTTGGGTTTTTGGCACTTTCATTTTCTGGAGGAACGGTGCCGCAAAACTCGCGCTAGGAGGGCCGTTTTACCCACTGATGCACCGAAAAACTCACGGTTGAATTTTTCGCAACGGACGCACCCAATCATCTCTGTTTGATCCAAAACTCATGTTTGGTGGGTTTTTGGCACTTTCATTTCCGGAGGAACGGTGCCTGCAAAACTCGCGCAGGAGGGCCGTTTTACCCACTGATGCACTGAAAAACTCATTGTTGAATTTTTCGCAACGGACGCACCCAATCATCTCCATTTGACACAAAACTCATGTTTGGTGGGTTTTTGGCACTTTCATTTCCGGAGGAACGGTGCCGCAAAACTCGCGCAGGAGGGCCGTTTTAACCACTGATGCACCGAAAAACTCACGGTTGAATTTTTCGCAACGACGCACCCATCATCTCGTTTGACCCAAAACTCATGTTTGGTGGGTTTTTGGCACATTCATTTCCGGAGGAACGGTGCCGCAAACTCGCGCAGGAGGGGCCGTTTTTACCCACTGATGCACCGAAAAACTCACGGTTGAATTTTATCGCAACGGACGCACCCAATCATCTCGTTTGACCCAAAACTCATGTTTGGTGGGTTTTGGCACTTTCATTTCCGGAGGAAACGGTGCGCAAAACTCGCGCAGGAGGGCCGTTTTAACCCACTGATGCACCGAAAACTCACGGTTGAATTTTTCGCAACGGACGCACCCAATCATCTCTGTTTGACCCAAAACTCTTGTTTGGTGGGTTTTTGGCACTTTCATTTCCGGAGGAACGGTGCCGGCAAAACTCGCGCAGGAGGGACCGTTTTACCCACTGATGCACCGAAAAAATTTGGTTGAATTTTTCGCAACGGACGCACCCAATCATCTCCCATTTGACCCAAAACTCATGTTTGGTGGGTTTTTGGCACTTTCATTTCCGGAGGAAAGGTGCCGCAAAACTCGCGCAGGAGGGCCGTTTAACCACTGATGCACCGAAAAACTCACGGTTGAATTTTTGCAACTGGACCACCCAATCATCCTCGTTTGACCCAAAACTCTTGTTTGGTGGGTTTTTGGCACTTTCATTTCCGGAGGAGACGGTGCCGCAAAACTCGCGCAGGAGGGCCGTTTTAAAACCCACTGATGCACCGAAAACTCATGGTTGAATTTTTCGCAACGGACGCACCCAATCATACTCGTTTAGACCCAAACTCATGTTTGGGTGGGGTTTTTGGCACTTTCATTTCCGGAGGAAACGGTGCCGCAAAACTCGCGCAGGTAGGGCCGTTTTACCCACTGATGCACCGAAAAAATCACGGTTGAATTTTTCGACAACGGACGCACCCAATCATCTCTGTTTGACCCAAAACTCATGTTTGGTGGGTTTTTGGCACTTTCATTTCCGGAGGAACGGTGCCGCAAAATCTCGCGCAGGAGGACCGTTTTACCCACTGATGCACTGAAAAACTCATTGTTGAATTTTTTCGCAACGGACGCCACCCATCATCTCCGATTTGACCCAAAACTCATGTTTGGTGGGTTTTGGCACTTTCATTTCCGGAGGAACGGTGCCGCAAAACTCGCGCAGGAGGGCCGTTTTAACCCACTGATGCACCGAAAAACTCACGGTTGAATTTTCGCAACGGACGCACCCAATCATCTCCGTTTGATCCAAAACTCATGTTTGGTGGGTTTTGGCACTTTCATTTCCGGAGGAACGGTGCCGCAAAACTCGCCTAGGAGGGGCCGTTTTAACCCACTGATGCAGCCGAAAAACTCATGGTTGAATTTTTCACAACGGACGCACCCAATCATCTCCGTTTGACCCAAAACTCATGTTTGGTGGGTTTTTGGCACTTTCATTTCCGGAGGAACGGTGCCGCAAAACTCGCGTCAGGAGGGCCGTTTTAACCCACTGATGCACCGAAAAACTCACGGTTGAATTTTTCAGCAACGGACGCCACCCAATCATCTCTGTTTGACCCAAAACTCATGTTTGGTGGGTTTTTGGCACTTTCATTTCCGGAGGGAACGGTGCCCCGCAAAACTCGCAGCAGGAGGAGCCGTTTAACCACTGATGCACCGAAAAAATTCATGGTTGAATTTTTCGCAACGGACGCACCCAATCATCTCCATTTGACCCAAAACTCATGTTTGGTGGGTTTTTGGGCACTTTCATTTCCGGAGGAACGGTGCCGCAAAACTCGCGTAGGAGGGCCGTTTTACCCACTGATGCACCGAAAAACTCACGGTTGAATTTTTTGCAACGGACGCACCCAATCATCTCTATTTGACCCAAAACTCATGTTTGGTGGGTTTTGGCACTTTCATTTCCGGAGGAACGGTGCCGTAAAACTCGCGCAGGAGGACCGTTTTACCCACTGATGCACTGAAAAACTCATTGTTGATTTTTTCGCAACGGACGCACCCAATCATCTCCATTTGACCCAAACTCATGTTTGGTGGGTTTTGGCACTTTCATTTCCGAGGAACGGTGCCGCAAAACTCGCGCAGGAGGGCCGTTTTAACCACTGATGCACCGAAAAACTCACGGTTGAATTTTTCGCAACAGGACGCACCCAATCATCTCTGTTTGACCCAAAACTCATGTTTGGTGGGTTTTTGGCACTTTCATTTCCGGAGGAACGGTGCCGCAAAACTCGCGCAGGAGGGCCGTTTTAACCCACTGATGCACCGAAAAACTTCATGGTTGAATTTTTCGCAACGGACGCACCCAATCATCTCCTTTGACCCAAAACTCATGTTTGGTGGGTTTTTGGCACTTTCATTTCCGGAGGAACGGTGCCGCAAAACTCGCGCAGGAGGGCCGTTTTACCCACTGATGCACCGAAAAACTCCGGTTGAATTTTTCGCAACGGACGCACCCAATCATCTCCGTTTGATCCAAAACTCATGTTTGGTGGGTTTTTGGCACTTTCATTTCCGGAGGAACGGTGCCGCAAAACTCGCGCAGGAGGGCCGTTTTACCCACTGATGCACCGAAAAACTCACGGTTGAATTTTTCACAATGGACCCACCCAATCATCCTCGTTTGACCCAAAACTCTTGTTTGGTGGGTTTTTGGCACTTTCATTTCCGGAGGAACGGTGCCGCAAAACTCGCAGCAGGAGGGACCGTTTTACCCACTGATGCACCGAAAAACTCATTGTTGAATTTTTCGCAACGGACGCACCCAATCATCTCCATTTGACCCAAAACTCATGTTTGGTGGGTTTTTGGCACTTTCATTTCCGGAGGAACGGTGCCGCAAAACTCGCGCAGGAGGGCCGTTTTACCCACTGATGCACCGAAAAACTCACGGTTGAATTTTTCGCAACGGACGCACCCAATCATCTCGTTTGATCCAAAACTCATGTTTGGTGGGTTTTTGGCACTTTCATTTCCGGAGGAACGGTGCCGCAAAACTCGCGCAGGAGGGCCGTTTTACCCACTGATGCACCGAAAAATTCACGGTTGAATTTTTCGCAACGGACGCACCCAATCATCTGCGTTTGATCCAAAACTCATGTTTGGTGGGTTTTTGGCACTTTCATTTCCGGAGGAACGGTGCCGCAAAACTCGCGTAGGAGGGCCGTTTTAACCACTGATGCACCGAAAAACTCACGGTTGAATTTTTCGCAACGGACGCACCCAATCATCTCCGTTTGATCCAAAACTCATGTTTGGTGGGTTTTTGGCACTTTCATTTCCTGAGGAATGGTGCCGCAAAACTCGCGCAGGAGGGCCGTTTTACCCACTGATGCACCGAAAAACTCATGGTTGAATTTTTCAGCAACGGACGCACCCAATCATCTCCGTTTGATCCCAAAACTCATGTTTGGTGGGTTTTTGGCACTTTCATTTCCGGAGGAACGGTGCCGCAAAACTCGCGCAGGAGGGCCGTTTTAACCCACTGATGCACCGAAAAACTTCACGGTTGAATTTTTCACAATGGACCCACCCAATCATCTCGTTTGACCCAAAACTCATGTTTGGTGGGTTTTTGGCACTTTCATTTCCGGAGGAACGGTGCCGCAAAACTCGCGCAGGAGGGCCGTTTTACCCACTGATGCAACCGAAAAACTTTCCGGTTGACTTTTTCGCAACGACGCACCCAATCATCTCCGTTTGACCCAAAACTCATGTTTGGTGGGTTTTTGGCACATTCATTTCCGGAGGAACGGTGCCGCAAAACTCGCGCAGGAGGGCCGTTTTACCACATGATGCACCGAAAAACTCGACGGTTGAATTTTATCGCAACGGAAGCACCAATCATCTCCGTTTGACTCCAAAACTCATGTTTGGTGGTTTTTGGCACTTTCATTTCCGTAGGACGGTGCCGCAAAACTCGCGCAGGAGGGCCGTTTTAACCCAATGATGCAACCGAAAAACTCACGGTTGAATTTTTCACAACGGACCCACCCAATCATCCTCGTTTGACCCAAAACTCTTGTTTGGTGGGTTTTTGGCACTTTCATTTCCGGAGGAACGGTGGCCGCAAAACTCGCGCAGGAGGGACCGTTTTACCCACTGATGCACCGAAAAAATTTTGGTTGAATTTTTCGCAACGGACGCACCCAATCATCTCCATTTGACCCAAAACTCATGTTTGGTGGGTTTTTGGCACTTTCATTTCCGGAGGAACGATGCCGCAAAACTCGCGTAGGAGGGCCGTTTTACCCACTGATGCACCGAAAAAACTCACGGTTGAATTTTTGCAACGGACGCACCCAATCATCCTCGTTTGATCCAAAACTCTTGTTTGGTGGGTTTTTCGCACTTTCATTTCCGGACGAACGGTGCCGCAAAACTCGCGCAGGAGGGCCGTTTTACCCACTGATGCACCGAAAAATTCACGGTTGAATTTTTCGCATCGGACGCACCCAATCATATGCGTTTTATCCAAAACTCATGTTTGGTGGGTTTTTGACACTTTCATTTCCGGAGTAACGGTGCCGCAAAACTCGCGCGGTAGGGCCATTTTAACCACTGATGCACCGAAAAAATCACGGTTGAATTTTTCACAACGGACCCACCCAATCATCTCTGTTTGACCCAAAACTCATGTTTGGTGGGTTTTTGGCACTTTCATTTCCGGAGGAACAGGTGCCGCAAAACTCGCGTAGGAGGACCGTTTTACCCACTGATGCACTGAAAAACTCATTGTTGAATTTTTCGCAACGGACGCACCCAATCATCTCCATTTGACCCAAAACTCATGTTTGGTGGGGTTTTGGCACTTTCATTTCCGTAGGAACGGTGCCGCAAAACTCGCGCAGGAGGGCCGTTTTACCCACTGATGCACCGAAAAACTCACGGTTGAATTTTTCGCAACAGGACGCACCCAATCATCTCCGTTTGATCCAAAACTCATGTTTGGTGGGATTTTTGGCACTTATATTTTCGGAGGAACGAGTGCCGCAAAACTCGCCTAGGAGGGGCCGTTTTAACCACTGATGCACCGAAAAACTCATTGTTGAATTTTTCAGCAACGGACGCACCCAATCATCTTCCGTTTGACCCAAAACTCATGTTTGGTGGATTTTTGGCACTTTCATTTCCGGAGGAACGGTGCCGCAAAACTCGCGCAGGAGGGCCGTTTTACCCACTGATGCACCGAAAAACTCACGGTTGAATTTTTCACAACGGACCCACCCAATCATCCTTGTTTGACCCAAAACTCTTGTTTGGTGGGTTTTTGGCACTTTCATTTCCGGAGGAACGGTCCCGCAAAACTCGCACAGGAGGACCGTTTTACCCACTGATGCACCGAAAAAATTTTGGTTGAATTTTTCAGAACGGACGCACCCAATCATCTCCATTTGACCCAAAACTCATGTTTGGTGGGTTTTTGGCACTTTCATTTCCGGAGGAACGATGCCGCAAAACTCGCGTAGGAGGGCCGTTTTACCCACTGATGCACCGAAAAACTCACGGTTGAATTTTTTGCAACGGACGCACCCAATCATCTCTATTTGACCCAAAACTCATGTTTGGTGGGTTTTTGGCACTTTCATTTCCGGAGGAACGGTGCCGCAAAACTCGCGCAGGAGGACCGTTTTACCCACTGGTGCACTGAAAAACTCATTGTTGAATTTTTCGCAACGGACGCACCCAATCATCTCCATTTGACCCAAAACTCATGTTTGGTGGGTTTTGGCACTTTCATTTCCGAAGGAACGGTGCCGCAAAACTCGCGCAGGAGGGCCGTTTTAACCACTGATGCACCGAAAAACTCACGGTTGAATTTTTGCAACAGACACACCCAATCATCTCTGTTTGACCCAAAACTCATGTTTGGTGGGTTTTTGGCACTTTCATTTCCGGAGGAACAGTGCCGCAAAACTCGCGCAGGAGGGACCGTTTTACCCACTGATGCACCGAAAAACTCATTGTTGAATTTTTCGCAACGGACGCACCCAATCATCTCCATTTGACCCAAAACTCATGTTTGGTGGGTTTTTGGCACTTTCATTTCCGGAGGAACGGTGCCGCAAAACTCGCGCAGGTGGGCCGTTTTACCCACTGATGCACCGAAAAACTCACGGTTGAATTTTATGCAACGGAAGCACCCAATCATCTCCGTTTGATCCAAAACTCATGTTTGGTGGGTTTTTGGCACTTTCATTTCCGTAGGAACGGTGCCGCAAAACTCGCGCAGGAGGGCCGTTTTACCCACTGATGCACCGAAAAACTCACGGTTGAATTTTTCACAATGGACCCACCCAATCATCCTCGTTTGACCCAAAACTCTTGTTTGGTGGGTTTTTGGCACTTTCATTTCCGGAGGAACGGTGCCGCAAAACTCGCACAGGAGGACCGTTTTACCCACTGATGCACCGAAAAAATTTGGTTGAATTTTTCGAAACGGACGCACCCAATCATCTCCATTTGACCCAAAACTCATGTTTGGTGGGTTTTTGGCACTTTCATTTCCGGAGGAAAGATGCCGCAAAACTCGCGTAGGAGGGCCGTTTTACCCACTGATGCACCGAAAAAACTCACGGTTGAATTTTTTGCAACGGACGCACCCAATCATCCTCGTTTGATCCAAAACTCTTCTTTGGTGGGTTTTTCGCACTTTCATTTCCGGACGAACGGTGCCGCAAAACTCGCGCAGGAGGACCGTTTTACCCACTGATGCACCGAAAAACTCACGGTTGAATTTTTCGCAACGGACGCACCAATCTTCTCCGTTTGATCCAAACTCATGTTTGGTGGGTTTTGGCACTTTCATTTCGGAGAACGTGGCCGCAAAACTCGCGCAGGAGGGCCGTTTACCCACTGATGCACTAAAAATTCACAGGTTGAAATGTTTTCCAACGGAACGCACCTCAATCATCTATCGTTTGATCCAAACTCATGTTGGTGGGTTTTGTCACTTTCATTTCCGGACGGAACGGTGCCGCAAAAACTCGCGCCAGGAGAGGCCATTTTAACCACTGATGCTCCGAAAATCACGGATGAATTTTTCACAATGGACCCCACCCAGTCATCCTCGTTTGACCCTAAAACTCTTGTTTGGGTGGGTTTTTGGCACTTTCATTTCCGGAGGAACGGTGCCGCAAAACTCGCGTAGGAGGGCCGTTTGAACCACTGATGCCACCGAAAACTCACAGGTGACTTTTTTTCGCAACGGACGCACCCAATCATCTCTGTTTGACCCAAAACTCATGTTTGGTGGGTTTTTGGCACTTTCATTTCCGGAGGAACGGTGCCGCAAAACTCGCGCAGGAGGGACCGTTTACCCACTGATGCACCGAAAAACTTTTGGTTGAATTTTTCGCAACGGATGCACCCAATCATCTCCATTTGACCCAAAACTCATGTTTGGTGGGTTTTTGGCACATTCATTTCCGGAGGAACGGTGCCGCAAAACTCGCGCCGGATGGGCCGTTTTACCCACTGATGCACCGAAAAACTCCGGTTGAATTTTATGCAACGGAAGCATCCAATCATCTCCGTTTGATCCAAAACTCATGTTTGGTGGGTTTTGGCACTTTCATTTCCGTAGGAACGGTGCCGCAAAACTCGCGCAGGAGGGCCGTTTTACCCACTGATGCACCGAAAAACTCACGGTTGAATTTTTCACAACGGACCCACCCAATCATCCTCGTTTGACCCAAAACTCTTGTTTGGTGGGTTTTTGGCACTTTCATTTCCGGAGGAACGGTGCCGCAAAACTCGCACAGGAGGACCGTTTTACCCACTGATGCACCGAAAAAATTATTGGTTGAATTTTTCGGAACGGACGCACCCAATCATCTCCATTTGACCCAAAACTCATGTTTGGTGGGGTTTTGGCACTTTCATTTCCGAGGAACGATGCCGCAAAACTCGCGAGGAGGGCCGTTTTACCCACTGATGCACCAAAAAACTCACGGTTGAATATTTTGCAACGGACGCACCCAATCATCTCGTTTGATCCAAAACTCTTGTTTGGTGGGTTTTTCGTCACTTTCATTTCCGGACGAACGGTGCCGCAAAACTCGCGCAGGAGGGCCGTTTTACCCACTGATGCACCTGAAAAACTTCACTTGTTGAATTTTTCGCAACGGACGCACCCAATCATATGCAGTTTATCCAAAACTCATGTTTGGTGGGTTTTTGACACTTTCATTTCCGGAGTAACGGTGCCGCAAAACTCGCGCGGTAGGGCCATTTTAACCACTGATGCACCGAAAAAATCACGGTTGAATTTTTCACAACGGACCCACCAAATCATCTCTGTTTGACCCAAAACTCATGTTTGGTGGGTTTTTGGCACTTTCATTTCCGGAGGAACAGTGCAGCAAAACTCGCGTAGGAGGACCGTTTTACCCACTGATGCATTGAAAAACTCATTGTTGAATTTTTGCAACGGACCCACCCAATCATCTCCATTTGACCCAAAACTCATGTTTGGTGGGGTTTTGGCACTTTCATTTCCGTAGGAACGGTGCCGCAAAACTTGCGCAGGAGGGCCGTTTTACCCACTGATGCACCGAAAAACTCACGGTTGAATTTTTCGCAACAGACGCACCCAATCATCTCCGTTTGATCCAAAACTCATGTTTGGTGGGATTTTGGCACTTATATTTTTTGAGGAACGATGCCGCAAAACTCGCCTAGGGGGGGTCGTTTTAACCCCTGATGCACCGAAAAACTCATTGTTGAATTTTTCACAACGGACGCACCCAATCATTTCCGTTTGACCCAAAACTCATATTTGGTGGATTTTTGGCACTTTCATTTCCGGAGGAACGGTGCCGCAAAACTCGCGCAGGAGGGCCGTTTTACCCACTGATGCACCGAAAAACTCACGGTTGAATTTTTCACAACGGACCCACCCAATCATCTCTGTTTGACCCAAAACTCTTGTTTGGTGGGTTTTTGGCACTTTCATTTCCGGAGGAACGGTCCCGCAAAACTCGCACAGGAGGACCGTTTTACCCACTGATGCACCGAAAAAATTTTGGTTGAATTTTTCAGAACGGACGCACCCAATCATCTCCATTTGACCCAAAACTCATGTTTGGTGGGTTTTTGGCACTTTCATTTCCGGAGGAACGATGCCGCAAAACTCGCGTAGGAGGGCCGTTTTACCCACTGATGCACCGAAAAACTCACGGTTGAATTTTTTGCAACGGACGCACCCAATCATCTCTATTTGACCCAAAACTCATGTTTGGTGGGTTTTTGGCACTTTCATTTCCGGAGGAACGGTGCCGCAAAACTCGCGCAGGAGGACCGTTTTACCCACTGGTGCACTGAAAAACTCATTGTTGAATTTTTCGCAACGGACGCACCCAATCATCTCCATTTGACCCAGAACTCATGTTTGGTGGGTTTTGGCACTTTCATTTCCGAAGGAACGGTGCCGCAAAACTCGCACAGGAGGGCCGTTTTAACCACTGATGCACCGAAAAACTCACGGTTGAATTTTTTGCAACAGACACACCCAATCATCTCTGTTTGACCCAAAACTCATGTTTGGTCGGTTTTTGGCACTTTCATTTCCGGAGGAACAGTGCCGCAAAACTCGCGCAGGAGGACCGTTTTACCCACTGATGCACCGAAAAACTTTTTGGTTGAATTTTTCGCAACGGACGCACCCAATCATCTCCATTTGACCCAAAACTCATGTTTGGTGGGTTTTTGGCACATTCATTTCCGGAGGAACGGTGCCGCAAAACTCGCGCTGGTGGGCCGTTTTCCCCACTGATGCACCGAAGAACTCGCGGTTGAATTTTATGCAACGGAAGCATCCAATCATCTCCGTTTGATCCAAAACTCATGTTTGGTGGGTTTTTGGCACTTTCATTTCCGTAGGAACGGTGCCGCAAAACTCGCGCAGGAGGGCCGTTTTACCCACTGATGCACCGAAAAACTCACGGTTGAATTTTTCACAATGGACCCACCCAATCATCCTCGTTTGACCCAAAACTCTTGTTTGGTGGGTTTTTGGCACTTTCATTTCCGGAGGAACGGTGCCGCAAAACTCGCACAGGAGGACCGTTTTACCCACTGATGCACCGAAAAAATTTTGGTTGAATTTTTCGAAACGGACGCACCCAATCATCTCCATTTGACCCAAAACTCATGTTTGGTGGGTTTTTGGCACTTTCATTTCCGGAGGAAAGATGCCGCAAAACTCGCGTAGGAGGGCCGTTTTACCCACTGATGCACCAAAAAACTCACGGTTGAATTTTTTGCAACGGACGCACCCAATCATCCTCGTTTGATCCAAAACTCTTCTTTGGTGGGTTTTTCGCACTTTCATTTCCGGACGAACGGTGCCGCAAAACTCGCGCAGGAGGGCCGTTTTACCCACTGATGCACCGAAAAATTCACGGTTGAATTTTTCGCATCGGACGCACCCAATCATATGCGTTTTATCCAAAACTCATGTTTGGTGGGTTTTTGACACTTTCATTTCCGGAGTAACGGTGCCGCAAAACTGGCGCGGTAGGGCCATTTTAACCACTGATGCACCGAAAAAATCACGGTTGAATTTTTCGCAACAGACGCACCCAATCATCTCCGTTTGATCCAAAACTCATGTTTGGTGGGATTTTGGCACTTTTAATTTTTGAGGAACGATGCCGCAAAACTCGCCTAGGGGGGGTCGTTTTAACCCCTGATGCACCAAAAAACTCATTGTTGAATTTTTCACAACGGACGCACCCAATCATTTCCGTTTGACCCAAAACTCATGTTTGGTGGATTTTTGGCACTTTCATTTCCGGAGGAACGGTGCCGCAAAACTCGCGCAGGAGGGCCGTTTTACCCACTGATGCACCGAAAAACTCACGGTTGAATTTTTCGCAACGGACGCACCCAATCATCTCTGTTTGACCCAAAACTCATGTTTGGTGGGTTTTTGGCACTTTCATTTTCGGAGGAACGGTGCCGCAAAACTCGCGCAGGAGGACCGTTTTACCCACTGATGCACCGAAAAACTTTTGGTTGAATTTTTCGCAACGGACTGCACCCAATCATCTCCATTTGACCCAAAACTCATGTTTGGTGGGTTTTTGGCACATTCATTTCCGGAGGAACGGTGCCGCAAAACTCGCGCCGGTGGGCCGTTTTCCCACTGATGCACCGAAAAACTCGCGGTTGAATTTTATGCAACGGAAGCATCCAATCATCTCCGTTTGATCCAAAACTCATGTTTGGTGGGTTTTTGGCACTTTCATTTCCGTAGGAACGGTGCCGCAAAACTCGCGCAGGAGGGCCGTTTTACCCACTGATGCACCGAAAAACTCACGGTTGAATTTTTCACAACGGACCCACCCAATCATCCTCGTTTGACCCAAAACTCTTGTTTGGTGGGTTTTTGGCACTTTCATTTCCGGAGGAACGGTGCCGCAAAACTCGCACAGGAGGACCGTTTTACCCACTGATGCACCGAAAAAATTTTGGTTGAATTTTTCGGAACGGACGCACCCAATCATCTCCATTTGACCCAAAACTCATGTTTGGTGGGTTTTTGGCACTTTCATTTCCGGAGGAAAGATGCCGCAAAACTCGCGTAGGAGGGCCGTTTTACCCACTGATGCACCAAAAAACTCACGGTTGAATATTTTGCAACGGACGCACCCAATCATCCTCGTTTGATCCAAAACTCTTGTTTGGTGGGTTTTTCGCACTTTCATTTCCGGACGAACGGTGCCGCAAAACTCGCGCAGGAGGGCCGTTTTACCCACTGATGCACCGAAAAATTCACGGTTGAATTTTTCGCATCGGACGCACCCAATCATATGCGTTTTATCCAAAACTCATGTTTGGTGGGTTTTTGACACTTTCATTTCCGGAGTAACGGTGCCGCAAAACTCGCGCGGTAGGGCCATTTTAACCACTGATGCACCGAAAAAATCACGGTTGAATTTTTCACAACGGACCCACCAAATCATCTCTGTTTGACCCAAAACTCATGTTTGGTGGGTTTTTGGCACTTTCATTTCCGGAGGAACAGTGCAGCAAAACTCGCGTAGGAGGACCGTTTTACCCACTGATGCATTGAAAAACTCATTGTTGAATTTTTTGCAACGGACCCACCCAATCATCTCCATTTGACCCAAAACTCATGTTTGGTGGGGTTTTGGCACTTTCATTTCCGTAGGAACGGTGCCGCAAAACTTGCGCAGGAGGGCCGTTTTACCCACTGATGCACCGAAAAACTCACGGTTGAATTTTTCGCAACAGACGCACCCAATCATCTCCGTTTGATCCAAAACTCATGTTTGGTGGGATTTTGGCACTTATATTTTTTGAGGAACGATGCCGCAAAACTCGCCTAGGGGGGGTCGTTTTAACCCCTGATGCACCGAAAAACTCATTGTTGAATTTTTCACAACGGACGCACCCAATCATTTCCGTTTGACCCAAAACTCATATTTGGTGGATTTTTGGCACTTTCATTTCCGGAGGAACGGTGCCGCAAAACTCGCGCAGGAGGGCCGTTTTACCCACTGATGCACCGAAAAACTCACGGTTGAATTTTTCACAACGGACCCACCCAATCATCCTTGTTTGACCCAAAACTCTTGTTTGGTGGGTTTTTGGCACTTTCATTTCCGGAGGAACGGTCCCGCAAAACTCGCACAGGAGGACCGTTTTACCCACTGATGCACCGAAAAAATTTTGGTTGAATTTTTCAGAACGGACGCACCCAATCATCTCCATTTGACCCAAAACTCATGTTTGGTGGGTTTTTGGCACTTTCATTTCCGGAGGAACGATGCCGCAAAACTCGCGTAGGAGGGCCGTTTTACCCACTGATGCACCGAAAAACTCACGGTTGAATTTTTTGCAACGGACGCACCCAATCATCTCTATTTGACCCAAAACTCATGTTTGGTGGGTTTTTGGCACTTTCATTTCCGGAGGAACGGTGCCGCAAAACTCGCGCAGGAGGACCGTTTTACCCACTGGTGCACTGAAAAACTCATTGTTGAATTTTTCGCAACGGACGCACCCAATCATCTCCATTTGACCCAGAACTCATGTTTGGTGGGTTTTGGCACTTTCATTTCCGAAGGAACGGTGCCGCAAAACTCGCACAGGAGGGCCGTTTTAACCACTGATGCACCGAAAAACTCACGGTTGAATTTTTTGCAACAGACACACCCAATCATCTCTGTTTGACCCAAAACTCATGTTTGGTCGGTTTTTGGCACTTTCATTTCCGGAGGAACAGTGCCGCAAAACTCGCGCAGGAGGACCGTTTTACCCACTGATGCACCGAAAAACTTTTGGTTGAATTTTTCGCAACGGACGCACCCAATCATCTCCATTTGACCCAAAACTCATGTTTGGTGGGTTTTTGGCACATTCATTTCCGGAGGAACGGTGCCGCAAAACTCGCGCTGGTGGGCCGTTTTTCCCACTGATGCACCGAAGAACTCGCGGTTGAATTTTATGCAACGGAAGCATCCAATCATCTCCGTTTGATCCAAAACTCATGTTTGGTGGGTTTTTGGCACTTTCATTTCCGTAGGAACGGTGCCGCAAAACTCGCGCAGGAGGGCCGTTTTACCCACTGATGCACCGAAAAACTCACGGTTGAATTTTTCACAATGGACCCACCCAATCATCCTCGTTTGACCCAAAACTCTTGTTTGGTGGGTTTTTGGCACTTTCATTTCCGGAGGAACGGTGCCGCAAAACTCGCACAGGAGGACCGTTTTACCCACTGATGCACCGAAAAAATTTTGGTTGAATTTTTCGGAACGGACGCACCCAATCATCTCCATTTGACCCAAAACTCATGTTTGGTGGGTTTTTGGCACTTTCATTTCCGGAGGAAAGATGCCGCAAAACTCGCGTAGGAGGGCCGTTTTACCCACTGATGCACCAAAAACTCACGGTTGAATTTTTTGCAACGGACGCACCCAATCATCCTCGTTTGATCCAAAACTCTTGTTTGGTGGGTTTTTCGCACTTTCATTTCCGGACGAACGGTGCCGCAAAACTCGCGCAGGAGGGCCGTTTTACCCACTGATGCACCGAAAAATTCACGGTTGAATTTTTCGCATCGGACGCACCCAATCATATGCGTTTTATCCAAACTCATGTTTGGTGGGTTTTTGACACTTTCATTTCCGGAGTAACGGTGCCGCAAAACTCGCGCGGTAGGGCCATTTTAACCACTGATGCACCGAAAAAATCACGGTTGAATTTTTCACAACGGACCCACCCAATCATCTCTGTTTGACCCAAAACTCATGTTTGGTGGGTTTTTGGCACTTTCACTTCCGGAGGAACAGTGCAGCAAAACTCGCGTAGGAGGACCGTTTTACCCACTGATGCATTGAAAAACTCATTGTTGAATTTTTCGCAACGGACCCACCCAATCATCTCCATTTGACCCAAAACTCATGGTTTGGTGGGTTTTGGCACTTTCATTTCCGTAGGAACGGTGCCGCAAAACTCGCGCAGGAGGGCCGTTTTACCCACTGATGCACCGAAAAACTCACGGTTGAATTTTTCGCAACAGACGCACCCAATCATCTCCGTTTGATCCAAAACTATGTTTGGTGGGATTTTGGCACTTTTATTTTTTGAGGAACGATGCCGCAAAACTCGCCTAGGGGGGTCGTTTTAACCCCTGATGCACCAAAAAACTCATTGTTGAATTTTTCACAACGGACGCACCCAATCATTTCCGTTTGACCAAAACTCATGTTTGGTGGATTTTGGCACTTTCATTTCCGGAGGAAACGGTGCCGCAAAAACTCGCGCAGGAGGGCCGTTTTACCCATTGATGCACCGAAAAACTCACGGTTGAATTTTTCGCAACGGACGCACCCAATCATCTCTGTTTGACCCAAAACTCATGTTTGGTGGGTTTTTGGCACTTTCATTTCGGAGGAACGGTGCCGCAAAACTCGCGCAGGAGGACCGTTTTACCCACTGATGCACCGAAAAACTTTTTGGTTGAATTTTTCGCAACGGACGCACCCAATCATCTCCATTTGACCCAAAACTCATGTTTGGTGGGTTTTTGGCACATTCATTTCCGGAGGAACGGTGCCGCAAAACTCGCGCCGGTGGGCCGTTTTTCCCACTGATGCACCGAAAAACTCGCGGTTGAATTTTATGCAACGGAAGCATCCAATCATCTCCGTTTGATCCAAAACTCATGTTTGGTGGGTTTTTGGCACTTTCATTTCCGTAGGAACGGTGCCGCAAAACTCGCGCAGGAGGGCCGTTTTACCCACTGATGCACCGAAAAACTCACGGTTGAATTTTTCACAACGGACCCACCCAATCATCCTCGTTTGACCCAAAACTCTTGTTTGGTGGGTTTTTGGCACTTTCATTTCCGGAGGAACGGTGCGCGCAAAACTCCGCACCGGCAGGTGGGACCGTTCTCCCAACTGATGCACCGAAAAAATCTCGCGTTTAGATTTTTTCGGCAACGGACGCACCCAATCATCCTCATTTGACCCAAAAACTAATGTTTGGTTGGGTTTTTGGCACTTTCATTTCCGGAGGAACGGATGCCGCAAAACTCGCCGTCGGAGGGACCGTTTTTACCCACTGATGCCACCCGAAAAACTCACGGTTGAATATTTTCGGCAAACGGACGCACCCCAATCATCCTCGTTTGATCCAAAACTCATGTTTGGTGGGTTTTTGGCAAATTTTCATTTCCGGAGGAACGGTGCCGCACAAACTCGCGCCGAGGAGGGCCGTTTTACCCCACTGATGTCACCCGAAAATTTCACAGGTTGAATTTTCGCATCGGACGCAAGCACTAATCATCTGCGTTTATCCAAAACTCATGTTTGGGTGGGTTTTTGCCACTTTCATTTCCGGACGTAACTGGTGCGCAAAAACTCGCGCCAGGTAGAGGCCATTTTAACCACTGATGCACCGAAAAAATCACGGTTGAATTTTTCACAACGGACCCACCAAATCATCTCTGTTTGACCCAAAACTCATGTTTGGTGGGTTTTTGGCACTTTCATTTCCGGAGGAACAGTGCAGCAAAACTCGCGTAGGAGGACCGTTTTACCCACTGATGCATTGAAAAACTCATTGTTGAATTTTTCGCAACGGACCCACCCAATCATCTCCATTTGACCCAAAACTCATGTTTGGTGGGGTTTTGGCACTTTCATTTCCGTAGGAACGGTGCCGCAAAACTCGCGCAGGAGGGCCGTTTTACCCACTGATGCACCGAAAAACTCACGGTTGAATTTTTCGCAACAGACGCACCCAATCATCTCCGTTTGATCCAAAACTCATGTTTGGTGGGATTTTGGCACTTATATTTTTTGAGGAACGATGCCGCAAAACTCGCCTAGGGGGGGTCGTTTTAACCCCTGATGCACCGAAAAACTCATTGTTGAATTTTTCACAACGGACGCACCCAATCATTTCCGTTTGACCCAAAACTCATATTTGGTGGATTTTTGGCACTTTCATTTCCGGAGGAACGGTGCCGCAAAACTCGCGCAGGAGGGCCGTTTTACCCACTGATGCACCGAAAAACTCACGGTTGAATTTTTCACAACGGACCCACCCAATCATCCTTGTTTGACCCAAAACTCTTGTTTGGTGGGTTTTTGGCACTTTCATTTCCGGAGGAACGGTCCCGCAAAACTCGCACAGGAGGACCGTTTTACCCACTGATGCACCGAAAAAATTTTGGTTGAATTTTTCAGAACGGACGCACCCAATCATCTCCATTTGACCCAAAACTCATGTTTGGTGGGTTTTTGGCACTTTCATTTCCGGAGGAACGATGCCGCAAAACTCGCGTAGGAGGGCCGTTTTACCCACTGATGCACCGAAAAACTCACGGTTGAATTTTTTGCAACGGACGCACCCAATCATCTCTATTTGACCCAAAACTCATGTTTGGTGGGTTTTTGGCACTTTCATTTCCGGAGGAACGGTGCCGCAAAACTCGCGCAGGAGGACCGTTTTACCCACTGGTGCACTGAAAAACTCATTGTTGAATTTTTCGCAACGGACGCACCCAATCATCTCCATTTGACCCAGAACTCATGTTTGGTGGGTTTTGGCACTTTCATTTCCGAAGGAACGGTGCCGCAAAACTCGCACAGGAGGGCCGTTTTAACCACTGATGCACCGAAAAACTCACGGTTGAATTTTTTGCAACAGACACACCCAATCATCTCTGTTTGACCCAAAACTCATGTTTGGTCGGGTTTTTGGCACTTTCATTTCCGGAGGAACAGTGCCGCAAAACTCGCGCAGGAGGACCGTTTTACCCACTGATGCACCGAAAAACTTTTTGGTTGAATTTTTCGCAACGGACGCACCCAATCATCTCCATTTGACCCAAAACTCATGTTTGGTGGGTTTTTGGCACATTCATTTCCGGAGGAACGGTGCCGCAAAACTCGCGCTGGTGGGCCGTTTTTCCCACTGATGCACCGAAGAACTCGCGGTTGAATTTTATGCAACGGAAGCATCCAATCATCTCCGTTTGATCCAAAACTCATGTTTGGTGGGTTTTTGGCACTTTCATTTCCGTAGGAACGGTGCCGCAAAACTCGCGCAGGAGGGCCGTTTTACCCACTGATGCACCGAAAAACTCACGGTTGAATTTTTCACAATGGACCCACCCAATCATCCTCGTTTGACCCAAAACTCTTGTTTGGTGGGTTTTTGGCACTTTCATTTCCGGAGGAACGGTGCCGCAAAACTCGCACAGGAGGACCGTTTTACCCACTGATGCACCGAAAAAATTTTGGTTGAATTTTTCGGAACGGACGCACCCAATCATCTCCATTTGACCCAAAACTCATGTTTGGTGGGTTTTTGGCACTTTCATTTCCGGAGGAAAGATGCCGCAAAACTCGCGTAGGAGGGCCGTTTTACCCACTGATGCACCAAAAAACTCACGGTTGAATTTTTTGCAACGGACGCACCCAATCATCCTCGTTTGATCCAAAACTCTTGTTTGGTGGGTTTTTCGCACTTTCATTTCCGGACGAACGGTGCCGCAAAACTCGCGCAGGAGGGCCGTTTTACCCACTGATGCACCGAAAAATTCACGGTTGAATTTTTCGCATCGGACGCACCCAATCATATGCGTTTTATCCAAAACTCATGTTTGGTGGGTTTTTGACACTTTCATTTCCGGAGTAACGGTGCCGCAAAACTCGCGCGGTAGGGCCATTTTAACCACTGATGCACCGAAAAAATCACGGTTGAATTTTTCACAACGGACCCACCCAATCATCTCTGTTTGACCCAAAACTCATGTTTGGTGGGTTTTTGGCACTTTCATTTCCGGAGGAACAGTGCAGCAAAACTCGCGTAGGAGGACCGTTTTACCCACTGATGCATTGAAAAACTCATTGTTGAATTTTTCGCAACGGACCCACCCAATCATCTCCATTTGACCCAAAACTCATGTTTGGTGGGGTTTTGGCACTTTCATTTCCGTAGGAACGGTGCCGCAAAACTCGCGCAGGAGGGCCGTTTTACCCACTGATGCACCGAAAAACTCACGGTTGAATTTTTCGCAACAGACGCACCCAATCATCTCCGTTTGATCCAAAACTCATGTTTGGTGGGATTTTGGCACTTTTATTTTTTGAGGAACGATGCCGCAAAACTCGCCTAGGGGGGGTCGTTTTAACCCCTGATGCACCAAAAAACTCATTGTTGAATTTTTCACAACGGACGCACCCAATCATTTCCGTTTGACCCAAAACTCATGTTTGGTGGATTTTTGGCACTTTCATTTCCGGAGGAACGGTGCCGCAAAACTCGCGCAGGAGGGCCGTTTTACCCATTGATGCACCGAAAAACTCACGGTTGAATTTTTCGCAACGGACGCACCCAATCATCTCTGTTTGACCCAAAACTCATGTTTGGTGGGTTTTTGGCACTTTCATTTTCGGAGGAACGGTGCCGCAAAACTCGCGCAGGAGGACCGTTTTACCCACTGATGCACCGAAAAACTTTTTGGTTGAATTTTTCGCAACGGACGCACCCAATCATCTCCATTTGACCCAAAACTCATGTTTGGTGGGTTTTTGGCACATTCATTTCCGGAGGAACGGTGCCGCAAAACTCGCGCCGGTGGGCCGTTTTTCCCACTGATGCACCGAAAAACTCGCGGTTGAATTTTATGCAACGGAAGCATCCAATCATCTCCGTTTGATCCAAAACTCATGTTTGGTGGGTTTTTGGCACTTTCATTTCCGTAGGAACGGTGCCGCAAAACTCGCGCAGGAGGGCCGTTTTACCCACTGATGCACCGAAAAACTCACGGTTGAATTTTTCACAACGGACCCACCCAATCATCCTCGTTTGACCCAAAACTCTTGTTTGGTGGGTTTTTGGCACTTTCATTTCCGGAGGAACGGTGCCGCAAAACTCGCACAGGAGGACCGTTTTACCCACTGATGCACCGAAAAAATTTTGGTTGAATTTTTCGGAACGGACGCACCCAATCATCTCCATTTGACCCAAAACTCATGTTTGGTGGGTTTTTGGCACTTTCATTTCCGGAGGAAAGATGCCGCAAAACTCGCGTAGGAGGGCCGTTTTACCCACTGATGCACCAAAAAACTCACGGTTGAATATTTTGCAACGGACGCACCCAATCATCCTCGTTTGATCCAAAACTCTTGTTTGGTGGGTTTTTCGCACTTTCATTTCCGGACGAACGGTGCCGCAAAACTCGCGCAGGAGGGCCGTTTTACCCACTGATGCACCGAAAAATTCACGGTTGAATTTTTCGCATCGGACGCACCCAATCATATGCGTTTTATCCAAAACTCATGTTTGGTGGGTTTTTGACACTTTCATTTCCGGAGTAACGGTGCCGCAAAACTCGCGCGGTAGGGCCATTTTAACCACTGATGCACCGAAAAAATCACGGTTGAATTTTTCACAACGGACCCACCAAATCATCTCTGTTTGACCCAAAACTCATGTTTGGTGGGTTTTTGGCACTTTCATTTCCGGAGGAACAGTGCAGCAAAACTCGCGTAGGAGGACCGTTTTACCCACTGATGCATTGAAAAACTCATTGTTGAATTTTTCGCAACGGACCCACCCAATCATCTCCATTTGACCCAAAACTCATGTTTGGTGGGGTTTTGGCACTTTCATTTCCGTAGGAACGGTGCCGCAAAACTTGCGCAGGAGGGCCGTTTTACCCACTGATGCACCGAAAAACTCACGGTTGAATTTTTCGCAACAGACGCACCCAATCATCTCCGTTTGATCCAAAACTCATGTTTGGTGGGATTTTGGCACTTATATTTTTTGAGGAACGATGCCGCAAAACTCGCCTAGGGGGGGTCGTTTTAACCCCTGATGCACCGAAAAACTCATTGTTGAATTTTTCACAACGGACGCACCCAATCATTTCCGTTTGACCCAAAACTCATATTTGGTGGATTTTTGGCACTTTCATTTCCGGAGGAACGGTGCCGCAAAACTCGCGCAGGAGGGCCGTTTTACCCACTGATGCACCGAAAAACTCACGGTTGAATTTTTCACAACGGACCCACCCAATCATCCTTGTTTGACCCAAAACTCTTGTTTGGTGGGTTTTTGGCACTTTCATTTCCGGAGGAACGGTCCCGCAAAACTCGCACAGGAGGACCGTTTTACCCACTGATGCACCGAAAAAATTTTGGTTGAATTTTTCAGAACGGACGCACCCAATCATCTCCATTTGACCCAAAACTCATGTTTGGTGGGTTTTTGGCACTTTCATTTCCGGAGGAACGATGCCGCAAAACTCGCGTAGGAGGGCCGTTTTACCCACTGATGCACCGAAAAACTCACGGTTGAATTTTTTGCAACGGACGCACCCAATCATCTCTATTTGACCCAAAACTCATGTTTGGTGGGTTTTTGGCACTTTCATTTCCGGAGGAACGGTGCCGCAAAACTCGCGCAGGAGGACCGTTTTACCCACTGGTGCACTGAAAAACTCATTGTTGAATTTTTCGCAACGGACGCACCCAATCATCTCCATTTGACCCAGAACTCATGTTTGGTGGGTTTTGGCACTTTCATTTCCGAAGGAACGGTGCCGCAAAACTCGCACAGGAGGGCCGTTTTAACCACTGATGCACCGAAAAACTCACGGTTGAATTTTTTGCAACAGACACACCCAATCATCTCTGTTTGACCCAAAACTCATGTTTGGTCGGGTTTTTGGCACTTTCATTTCCGGAGGAACAGTGCCGCAAAACTCGCGCAGGAGGACCGTTTTACCCACTGATGCACCGAAAAACTTTTTGGTTGAATTTTTCGCAACGGACGCACCCAATCATCTCCATTTGACCCAAAACTCATGTTTGGTGGGTTTTTGGCACATTCATTTCCGGAGGAACGGTGCCGCAAAACTCGCGCTGGTGGGCCGTTTTTCCCACTGATGCACCGAAGAACTCGCGGTTGAATTTTATGCAACGGAAGCATCCAATCATCTCCGTTTGATCCAAAACTCATGTTTGGTGGGTTTTTGGCACTTTCATTTCCGTAGGAACGGTGCCGCAAAACTCGCGCAGGAGGGCCGTTTTACCCACTGATGCACCGAAAAACTCACGGTTGAATTTTTCACAATGGACCCACCCAATCATCCTCGTTTGACCCAAAACTCTTGTTTGGTGGGTTTTTGGCACTTTCATTTCCGGAGGAACGGTGCCGCAAAACTCGCACAGGAGGACCGTTTTACCCACTGATGCACCGAAAAAATTTTGGTTGAATTTTTCGGAACGGACGCACCCAATCATCTCCATTTGACCCAAAACTCATGTTTGGTGGGTTTTTGGCACTTTCATTTCCGGAGGAAAGATGCCGCAAAACTCGCGTAGGAGGGCCGTTTTACCCACTGATGCACCAAAAAACTCACGGTTGAATTTTTTGCAACGGACGCACCCAATCATCCTCGTTTGATCCAAAACTCTTGTTTGGTGGGTTTTTCGCACTTTCATTTCCGGACGAACGGTGCCGCAAAACTCGCGCAGGAGGGCCGTTTTACCCACTGATGCACCGAAAAATTCACGGTTGAATTTTTCGCATCGGACGCACCCAATCATATGCGTTTTATCCAAAACTCATGTTTGGTGGGTTTTTGACACTTTCATTTCCGGAGTAACGGTGCCGCAAAACTCGCGCGGTAGGGCCATTTTAACCACTGATGCACCGAAAAAATCACGGTTGAATTTTTCACAACGGACCCACCCAATCATCTCTGTTTGACCCAAAACTCATGTTTGGTGGGTTTTTGGCACTTTCATTTCCGGAGGAACAGTGCAGCAAAACTCGCGTAGGAGGACCGTTTTACCCACTGATGCATTGAAAAACTCATTGTTGAATTTTTCGCAACGGACCCACCCAATCATCTCCATTTGACCCAAAACTCATGTTTGGTGGGGTTTTGGCACTTTCATTTCCGTAGGAACGGTGCCGCAAAACTTGCGCAGGAGGGCCGTTTTACCCACTGATGCACCGAAAAACTCACGGTTGAATTTTTCGCAACAGACGCACCCAATCATCTCCGTTTGATCCAAAACTCATGTTTGGTGGGATTTTGGCACTTTTATTTTTTGAGGAACGATGCCGCAAAACTCGCCTAGGGGGGTCGTTTTAACCCCTGATGCACCGAAAAACTCATTGTTGAATTTTTCACAACGGACGCACCCAATCATTTCCGTTTGACCCAAAACTCATGTTTGGTGGATTTTTGGCACTTTCATTTCCGGAGGAACGGTGCCGCAAAACTCGCGCAGGAGGGCCGTTTTACCCACTGATGCACCGAAAAACTCACGGTTGAATTTTTCACAACGGACCCACCCAATCATCCTTGTTTGACCCAAAACTCTTGTTTGGTGGGTTTTTGGCACTTTCATTTCCGGAGGAACGGTCCCGCAAAACTCGCACAGGAGGACCGTTTTACCCACTGATGCACCGAAAAAATTTTGGTTGAATTTTTCGGAACGGACGCACCCAATCATCTCCATTTGACCCAAAACTCATGTTTGGTGGGTTTTTGGCACTTTCATTTCCGGAGGAACGATGCCGCAAAACTCGCGTAGGAGGGCCGTTTTACCCACTGATGCACCGAAAAACTCACGGTTGAATTTTTTGCAACGGACGCACCCAATCATCTCCGTTTGACCCAAAACTCATGTTTGGTGGGTTTTTGGCACTTTCATTTCCGGAGGAACGGTGCCGCAAAACTCGCGCAGGAGGACCGTTTTACCCACTGGTGCACTGAAAAACTCATTGTTGAATTTTTCGCAACGGACGCACCCAATCATCTCCATTTGACCCAGAACTCATGTTTGGTGGGTTTTGGCACTTTCATTTCCGAAGGAACGGTGCCGCAAAACTCGCACAGGAGGGCCGTTTTAACCACTGATGCACCGAAAAACTCACGGTTGAATTTTTTGCAACAGACACACCCAATCATCTCTGTTTGACCCAAAACTCATGTTTGGTGGGTTTTTGGCACTTTCATTTCCGGAGGAACAGTGCCGCAAAACTCGCGCAGGAGGACCGTTTTACCCACTGATGCACCGAAAAACTTTTTGGTTGAATTTTTCGCAACGGACGCACCCAATCATCTCCATTTGACCCAAAACTCATGTTTGGTGGGTTTTTGGCACATTCATTTCCGGAGGAACGGTGCCGCAAAACTCGCGCTGGTGGGCCGTTTTTCCCACTGATGCACCGAAGAACTCGCGGTTGAATTTTATGCAACGGAAGCATCCAATCATCTCCGTTTGATCCAAAACTCATGTTTGGTGGGTTTTTGGCACTTTCATTTCCGTAGGAACGGTGCCGCAAAACTCGCGCAGGAGGGCCGTTTTACCCACTGATGCACCGAAAAACTCACGGTTGAATTTTTCACAAGGGACCCACCCAATCATCCTCGTTTGACCCAAAACTCTTGTTTGGTGGGTTTTTGGCACTTTCATTTCCGGAGGAACGGTGCCGCAAAACTCGCACAGGAGGACCGTTTTACCCACTGATGCACCGAAAAAATTTTGGTTGAATTTTTCGGAACGGACGCACCCAATCATCTCCATTTGACCCAAAACTCATGTTTGGTGGGTTTTTGGCACTTTCATTTCCGGAGGAAAGATGCCGCAAAACTCGCGTAGGAGGGCCGTTTTACCCACTGATGCACCAAAAAACTCACGGTTGAATTTTTTGCAACGGACGCACCCAATCATCCTCGTTTGATCCAAAACTCTTGTTTGGTGGGTTTTTCGCACTTTCATTTCCGGACGAACGGTGCCGCAAAACTCGCGCAGGAGGGCCGTTTTACCCACTGATGCACCGAAAAATTCACGGTTGAATTTTTCGCATCGGACGCACCCAATCATATGCGTTTTATCCAAAACTCATGTTTGGTGGGTTTTTGACACTTTCATTTCCGGAGTAACGGTGCCGCAAAACTCGCGCGGTAGGGCCATTTTAACCACTGATGCACCGAAAAAATCACGGTTGAATTTTCACAACGGACCCACCCAATCATCTCTGTTTGACCCAAAACTCATGTTTGGTGGGTTTTTGGCACTTCATTTCCGGAGGAACAGTGCAGCAAAACTCGCGTAGGAGGACCGTTTTACCCACTGATGCATTGAAAAACTCATTGTTGAATTTTCGCAACGGACCCACCAATCATCTCCATTTGACCCAAACTCATGTTGGTGGGGTTTTGGCACTTTCATTTCCGTAGGAACGGTGCCGCAAAACTTGCGCAGGAGGGCCGTTTACCCACTGATGCACCGAAAAACTCACGGTTGAATTTTTCGCAAACAACGCACCCAATCATCTCCGTTTGATCCAAAACTCATGTTTGGTGGGATTTTGGCACTTTATTTTTTGAGGAACGATCCGCAAACTCGCCTAGGGGGGGTCGTTTTAACCCCTGATGCACCGAAAAAACTCATTGTTGAATTTTTCACACGGACGCACCCAATCATTTCCGTTTGACCCAAAACTCATGTTTGGTGGATTTTTGGCACTTTCATTTCCGGAGGAACGGTGCCGCAAAACTCGCGCAGGAGGGCCGTTTTACCCACTGATGCACCGAAAAACTCACGGTTGAATTTTTCACAACGGACCCACCCAATCATCCTTGTTTGACCCAAAACTCTTGTTTGGTGGGTTTTGGCACTTTCATTTCCGGAGGAACGGTCCCGCAAAACTCGCACAGGAGGACCGTTTTACCCACTGATGCACCGAAAAAATTTTGGTTGAATTTTTCGAACGGACGCACCCAATCATCTCCATTTGACCCAAAACTCATGTTTGGTGGGTTTTTGGCACTTTCATTTCCGGAGGAACGATGCCGCAAAACTCGCGTAGGAGGGCCGTTTTTACCCACTGATGCACCGAAAAACTCACGGTTGAATTTTTTGCAACGGACGCACCCAATCATCTCTCGTTTGACCCAAAACTCATGTTTGGTGGGTTTTTGGCACTTTCATTTTCGGAGGCACGGTGCCGCAAAACTCGCGCAGGAGGGACCTGTTTTTACCCATGGTGCACCTGAAAAACTCATCGGCTTGAATTTTTCGCAAACGGACGCCACCCAATCATCTCCATGTTTGACCCAGACACTCATGTTTGTGGGTTTTTGGCACTTCATTTCCGAAGGAACGGTGCCGCAAACACCTCGCCCAGGAGCGGACCGTTTACCCACTATGCACCAGAAAAACTCCTTGTTTAATTTTTTCGCAACTCACACACCCAATCATCTCTGTTCTGACCAAAACTCATGTGTTTGGTGGGTTTTTGGGCACTTTCATTTCCGGCGGAACCGGTTGCCGCAATACTCGCGCACGGCGGACCGGTTTTACCCACTGATGCCACCCGCAAAACTCTACTGGTTGAATTTTTTCGCAACGGACGCCACACCCATCACTCTCCATTTGACCCAAACACTCATGTTTGATGGGTTTTTGGCACTGTTCCTTTCCGGAGGTAGGAACGATTGCCGCAAACTCGCGCTAGAGGGCCTGTTTTAACCACTGATGCACCAAAAACTCACGGTTGAAATTTTTTGCAACGGACGCACCCAATCATCCTCGTTTGATCCAAAACTCTTGTTTGGTGGGTTTTTCGCCACTTTCATTTCCGGACGAACGGTGCCCGCAAAACTCGCGCAGGAGGGCCGTTTTTACCCACTGATGCACCGAAAAATTCACGGTTGAATTTTTGCATCGGACGCACCCAATCATATGCGTTTTATCCAAACTCATGTTTGGTGGGTTTTTGACACTTTCATTTCCGGAGTAACGGTGCCGCAAAACTCGCGCGGTAGGGCCATTTTAACCACTGATGCACCGAAAAATCACGGTTGAATTTTTCACAACGGACCCACCCAATCATCTGTTTGACCCAAAACTCATGTTTGGTGGTGGTTTTTGGCACTTTCATTTCCGAGGAACAGTGCAGCAAACTCGCGTAGGAGGACCGTTTTTACCACTGATGCATTGAAAAACTCATTGTTGAATTTTTTCGCACGGACCCACCCAATCCTCCATTTGACCCAAAACTCATGTTTGGTGGGTTTTGGCACTTTCATTTCCGTAGGAACGGTGCCGCAAAACTTGCGCAGGAGGGCCGTTTTACCCACTGATGCACCGAAAAACTCACGGTTGAATTTTTCGCAACAGACGCACCCAATCATCTCCGTTTGATCCAAAACCATGTTTGGTGGGATTTTGGCACTTTATTTTTTGAGGAACGATGCCGCAAAACTCGCCTAGGGGGGTCGTTTTAACCCTGATGCACCGAAAAACTCATTGTTGAATTTTTCACAACGGACGCACCCAATCATTTCCGTTTGACCCAAAACTCATGTTTGGTGGATTTTTGGCACTTTCATTTCCGGAGGAACGGTGCCGCAAAACTCGCGCAGGAGGGCCGTTTTACCCACTGATGCACCGAAAAACTCACGGTTGAATTTTTCACACGGACCCACCATCATCCTTGTTTGACCCAAAACTCTTGTGGTGGGTTTTTGGCACTTTCATTTCCGGAGGAACGGTCCGCAAAACTCGCACAGGAGGACCGTTTTACCCACTGATGCACCGAAAAAATTTTGGTTGAATTTTCGAACGGACGCACCCAATCATCTCCATTTGACCCAAAACTCATGTTTGGTGGGTTTTTGGCACTTTCATTTCCGGAGGAACGATGCCGCAAAACTCGCGTAGGAGGGCCGTTTTACCCTGATGCACCGAAAAACTCACGGTTGAATTTTTGCAACGGACGCACCCAATCATCTCCGTTTGACCCAAAACTCATGTTTGGTGGGTTTTGGCACTTTCATTTCCGAGGAACGGTGCCGCAAAACTCGCGCAGGAGGACCGTTTTACCCACTGGTGCACTGAAAAACTCATTGTTGAATTTTTCGCAACGGACGCACCCAATCATCTCCATTTGACCCAAACTCATGTTTGGTGGGTTTTGGCACTTTCATTTCCGAAGGAACGGTGCCGCAAAACTCGCACAGGAGGGCCGTTTTAACCACTGATGCACCGAAAAACTCACGGTTGAATTTTTTGCAACAGACACACCCAATCATCTCTGTTTGACCCAAAACTCATGTTTGGTGGGTTT
>CM019831.1:75559135-75655111 GCA_009763385.1 Coix lacryma-jobi var. lacryma-jobi | reverse complement strand
AAAGTGTCAAAAACCCACAAAAATGTGTTTTGGATCAAACGCATAGATTGGGTGCGTCCGATGCGAAAAATTCAACCGTGAATTTTTCGGTGCATCAGTGGGTAAAAACGGCCCTCCTGCGCGAGTTTTGCGGCACGTTCGTCCGGAAATGAAAAGCCCAAAACCCAGCAAACAAGAGTTTTGGATCAAACGAGGATGATTGGGTGCGTCCGTTGCAAAAAATTCAACCGTGAGTTTTCGGTGCATCAGTGGGTAAAACGGCCCTCCTACGTAGTTTGCGGCTCGTTCCTCCGGAAATGAAAGTGCCAAAAACCACAAAATGAGTTTTGGGTCAAATGGAGATGATTGGGTGCGTCGTTCCGAAAAATTCAACCAAAATTTTTTCGGTGCATCAGTGGGTAAAACGGTCCTCCTATGCGAGTTTTTGCGGCACCGTTCCTTCGGAAATGAAAGTGCCAAAACCCAACAAACAAGAGTTTTGGGTCAAACGAGGATGATTGGGGGGTCCGTTGTGAAAAACAACCGTGAATTTTTCGGTGCATCAGTGGTTAAAATGGCCCTCCTGCGTGAGTTTTGCGGCAACGTTCGTCCGGAAATGAAGTGCCAAAAACCCACCAAACATGAGTTTTGGATCAAACGGAGATTGGATGCTTCCGTTGCATAAAATTCAACCGCGAGTTTTTCGGTGCATCAGTGGGAAAAACGGCCCACCGGCGCGAGTTTTGCGGCACGTTCCTCCGAAAATGAATGTGCCAAACCCACCAAACATGAGTTTTGGGTCAATGGAGATGATTGGGTGCGTCGTTGCGAAAAATTCAACCAAAAATTTTTCGGTGCATCAGTGGGTAAAATGGTCCTCCTGCGCGAGTTTTGCGGCACCGTTCCTCCGAAATGAACGTGCCAAAAACCCACCAAACATGAGTTTGTGGTCAACAGAGATTGGGTGCGTCTGTTGCAAAAAATTCAACCGTGAGTTTTTCGGTGCATCAGTGGGTAAAACAACCCTCCTGCACGAGTTTTGCGGCACCGTTCGTCCTGAAATGAAAGTGCCAAAAACCCACCAAACAAGAGTTTTTGGATCAAACGAGGATGATTGGGTGCGTCCGTTGCGAAAAATTCAACCATGAGTTTTTCGGTGCATCAATGGGTAAAATGGCCCTACCGTGCGAGTTTTGCGGCACCGTTCCCTCGGAAATGAAAGTGCCAAAAACCCAACAAACATGAGTTCTGGGTCAAATGGAGATGATTGGGTGCGTCCGTTGCGAAAAATTCAACAGTGAGTTTTTCGGTGCATCAGTGGTTAAAACGGTCCTCCTGCGCGAGTTTTGCGGGCACCGTTCCTACGGAAATGAAAGTGACAAAAACCCACCAAACAGAGTTTTGGGTCAAACGAGGATGATTGGGTGGGTCCGTTGTGAAAAATTCAACCGTGATTTTTTTTCGGTGCATCAGTGGTTAAAATGGCCCTACCGCGCGAGTTTTGCGGCACCGTTCGTCCGGAAATGAAAGTGCCAAAAACCCACCAAACAGAGTTTTGGATCAAACGAGGATGATTGGGTGCGTCCGTTGCGAAAAATTTGAACCATGAGTTTTTCGGTGCATCAATGGGTAAAACGGCCCTCCTGCGCGAGTTTTGCGCACCGTTCCTCCGAAAATGAAAGTGCCAAAATCCACCAACATGAGTTTTGGGTCAACGGAGATGATTGGGTGCGTCCGTTGTGAACAATTCAACAGTGAGTTTTTCGGAGCATCAGTGGGTTAAAACGGTCCTCCTGCGCGAGTTTTGCGGCACTGTTCCTCCGCAAATGAAAGTGCCAAAAACCCACCAAACATGAGTTCTGGGTCAAATGGAGATGATTGGGTGCGTCCGTTGCGAAAAATTCAACAGTGAGTTTTTCGGTGCATCAGTGGTTAAAACGGTCCTTCTGCGCGAGTTTTGCGGCACCGTTCCTACGGAAATGAAAGTGACAAAAACCCACCAAACAAGAGTTTTGGTCAACGAGGCTGAAATGGTGGGTCCGTTGTGAAAATTCAACCGTGATTTTTTCGGTGCATTAGTGGTTAAAATGGCCCTACCGCGCGAGTTTTGCGGCACCGTTCCTCCGGAAATGAAAGTGTCTAAAACCCACCAAACATGAGTTTTGGATCAAACGCATATGATTGGGTGCGTCCGATGCGAAAAATTCAACCGTGAATTTTCGGTGCATCAGTGGGTAAAACGGCCCCTCCTGCGCGAGTTTTGCGGCACCGTTCGTCCGGAAATGAAAGTGCCAAAAACCCACCAAACAAGAGTTTTGGATCAAACGAGGATGATTGGGTGCGTCCGTTGCAAAAAATTCAACCGTGAGTTTTTCGGTGCATCAGTGGGTAAAACGGCCCTCCTACGCGAGTTTTGCGGCATCGTTCCTCCAGAAATGAAAGTGCCAAAAACCCACCAACTTGAGTTTTGGGTCAAATGGAGATGATTGGGTGCGTCCGTTCCGAAAAATTCAACCAAAATTTTTTCGGTGCATCAGTGGGTAAAACGGTCCTCCTATGCGAGTTTTGCGGCACCGTTCCTCCGGAAATGAAAGTGCCAAAAACCCACCAACAAGAGTTTTGGGTCAAACGAGGATGATGGGTGGGTCCGTTGTGAAAAATTCAACGTGAATTTTTCGGTGCATCAGTGGTTAAAATGGCCCTCCTGCGCGAGTTTTGCGGGCAACGTTCCTCCGGAAATGAAAGTGCCCAAAAACCCACCAAACATGAGTTTTGGATCAAACGGAGATGATTGGATGCTTCCGTTGCATAAAATTCAACCGCGAGTTTTTCGGTGCATCAGTGGGAAAAACGGCCCCACCGGCGCGAGTTTTGCGGCACCGTTCCTCCGGAAATGAATGTGCCAAAACCCACCAAACATGACTTTTGGGTCAAATGGAGATGATTGGGTGCGTCCGTTGCGAAAAATTCAACCAAAAAGTTTTTCGGTGCATCAGTGGGTAAAACGGTCCTCCTGCGCGGTTTGCGGCACCGTTCCTACGGAAATGAAAGTGCCAAAAACCCACCAAACATGAGTTCTGGGTCAAATGGAGATGATTGGGTGCGTCGTTGCGAAAAATTCAACTGTGAGTTTTCGGTGCATCAGTGGTTAAAACGGTCCTCCTGCGCGAGTTTTGCAGCACCGTTCCTACGGAAATGAAATTGACAAAAACCCACCAAACAAGAGTTTTGGGTCAAACGAGGATGATTGGTGGGTCCGTTGTGAAAAATTCAACCGTGATTTTTTCAGTGCATCAGTGGTTAAAATGGCCCTACCGCGCGAGTTTTGCGGCAGCGTTCCTCCGGAAATGAAAGTGTCAAAAACCCACCAAACATGAGTTTTGGATCAACGCATATGATTGGGTGCGTCCGATGCGAAAAATTCAACCGTGAATTTTTCGGTGCATCAGTGGGTAAAATGGCCCTCCTGCGCGAGTTTTGTGGCACCGTTCGTCCGGAATGAAAGTGCCAAAACCCACCAAACAAGAGTTTTGGATCAAACGAGGATGATTGGGTGCGTCCGTTGCCAAAAATTCAACCGTGAGTTTTTCTGTGCATCAGTGGGTAAAACGGCCCTCCTGCGCGAGTTTTGCGGCTCGTTCCTCCGGAAATGAAAGTGCCAAAAACCCACCAAACATGAGTTTTGGGTCAAATGGAGATGATTGGGTGCGTCCGTTCCGAAAAATTTCAACCAAAATTTTTTCGGTGCATCAGTGGGTAAAACGGTCCTCCTGCGCGAGTTTTGCGGCACCGTTCCTCCGGAAATGAAAGTGCCAAAAACCCACCCAACAAGAGTTTTGGGTCAAACGAGGATGATTGGGTGCGTCCGTTGCAAAAATTCAACCGTGAGTTTTTCGGTGCATCAGTGGATAAAACGGCCCTCCTGTGCGAGTTTTGCGGCACCATTCCTTCGGAAATGAAAGTGCCAAAAACCCACCAAACATGAGTTCTGGGTCAAACGGAGATGATTGGATGCGTCCGTTGCGAAAAATTCAACAATGAGTTTTTCAGTGCATCAGTGGGTAAAACGGTCCTCCTGCGCGAGTTTTGCGGCACCGTTCCTCCGGAAATGAAAGTGCCAAAAACCCACCAAACATGAGTTTTGGGTCAAACAGAGATGATTGGGTGCGCCCGTTGCGAGAAATTCAACCATGAGTTTTTCGGTGCATCAGTGGTTAAAACGGCCCTCCTGCGTGAGTTTTGCGGCACCGTTCCTCCAGAAACGAATGTGCCAAAACCCCCCAAACAAGAGTTTGGTCAAACGAGGATGATTGGGTGGGTCCATTGTGAAAAATTCAACCGTGAATTTTTCGGTTGCATCAGTGGTTAAAATGGCCATCCTGCGCGAGTTTTGCGGCACCGTTCCTCCGGAAATGAAAGTGCCAAAAACCCACCAAACATGAGTTTTGGATCAAACGGAGATGATTGGATGCGTCTGTTGCGAAAATTCAACCGTGAGTTTTCGGTGCAACCGTGGGTAAAACGGCCCTCCTGCGCGAGTTTTGCGGCACCGTTCCTTCGAAAATGAAAGTGCCAAAAACCCACCAAACATGAGTTTTGGGTCAAACAGAGATGATTGGGTGCGTCCTTTGCGAAAAATTCAACCGTGAGTTTTTTCGGTGCATCAGTGGGTAAAACGGCCCACCTGCGCGTGTTTTGCGGCACCGTTCCTCCGGAAATTAAAGTGCCAAAAACCCACCAAACAAGAGTTTTGGGTCAAACGAGGATGATTGGGTGCGTCCGTTGTGAAAAATTCAACCATGACTTTTTCGGTGCATCAGTGGTTAAAACGGTCCTCCTGCGCGAGTTTTGCGGCACCGTTCCTCCAGAAACGAAAGTGCCAAAAACCCACCAAACAAGAGTTTTGGGTCAAACGAGGATGATTGGGTGGGTCCATTGTGAAAAATTCAACCGTGAATTTTTCGGTGCATCAGTGGTTAAAATGGCCCTCCTGCGCGGGTTTTGCGGCACCGTTCCTCCGAAAATGAAAGTGCCAAAAACCCACCAAACATGAGTTTTGGATCAAACGGAGATGATTGGGTGCGTCCGTTGCGAAAAATTTCAACAATGTGTTTTTCGGTGCATCAGTGGGTAAAACGGTCCTCCTGCGCGGAGTTTTGCGGCACCGCTCCTCCGAAAACGAACGTGCCAAAAACCCACCAAACATGAGTTTTGGGTCAAACAGAGATGATTGGGTGCGTCCGTTGCGAAAAATTCAACCGTGAGTTTTTCGGTGCATCAGTGGTTAAAACGGCCCTCCTACGCGAGTTTTGCGGCACCGTTCCTCCGAAAACGAACGTGCCAAAAACCCACCAACATGAGTTTTGGGTCAAACAGAGATGATTGGGTGCGTCCGTTGCGAAAATTCAACCGTGAGTTTTTCGGTGCATCAGTGGTTAAAACGACCCCCCGTGCGCGAGTTTTGCGGCATCGTTCCTCCAAAAATAAAAGTGCCAAAAACCCACCAAACATGAGTTTTGGATCAAACGGAGATGATTGGGTGCGTCTGTTGCGAAAAATTCAACCGTGAGTTTTTCGGTGCATCCGTGGGTAAAACGGCCCTCCTACGCGAGTTTTGCGGCCACCGTTCCTCCGAAAATGAAAGTGCCAAAAACCCACCAAACATGAGTTTTGGATCAAACGGAGATGATTGGATGCGTCCGTTGCGAAAAATTCAACCGTGAGTTTTTCGGTGCATCCGTGGGTAAACCGGCCCTCCTGCGCGAGTTTGCGGCACGTTCCTCCAAAAATGAAGGTGCGAAAAAACCACCAAACATGAGTTTGGGTCAAAATGAAGATGATTGGGTGCGTCCATTGCGAAAAATTCAACCAAAATTTTTTCAGTGCATCAGTGGGTAAAACGGTCCTGCTGCGCGAGTTTTGCGGCACCGTTCCTCCGGAAATGAAAGTGCCAAAAACCCACCAAACATGAGTTTTGGGTCAAACAGAGATGATTGGGTGCGTCTGTTGTGAAAAATTCAACTGTGAGTTTTTCGGTGCATCAGTGGTTAAACGGCCCTCCTGTGCGAGTTTTGCGGCACCATTCCTCGGAAATGAAACTGCCAAAAACCCACCAAACATGAGTTCTGGGTCAAACGGAGATGATTGGATGCGTCCGTTGCGAAAAATTCAACAATGAGTTTTTCAGTGCATCAGTGGGTAAAACGGTCCTCCTGCGCGAGTTTTGCGGCACTGTTCCCCGGAAATGAAAGTGCCAAAAACCCACCAAACATGAGTTCTGGGTCAAGTGGAGATGATTGGGTGCGTCCGTTGCGAAAAATTCAACAGTGAGTTTTTCGGTGCATCAGTGGTTAAAACGGTCCTTCTGCGCGAGTTTTGCGGCACCGTTCCTACGGAAATGAAGTGACAAAAACCCACCAAACAAGAGTTTTGGGTCAAACGAGGATGATGGGTGGGTCCGTTGTGAAAATTCAACCGTGATTTTTTCGGAGCATCAGTGGTTAAATGGCCCTACCGCGCGAGTTTTGCGGCACCGTTCCTCTGGAAATGAAAGTGTCTAAAACCCACCAAACATGAGTTTTGGATCAAAGCATATGATTGGGTGCGTCCGATGCGAAAATTCAACCGTGAATTTTTCGGTGCATCAGTGGGTAAAACGGCCCTCCTGCGCGAGTTTTGCGGCACCTTTCGTCCGGAAATGAAAGTGCCAAAAACCCACCAAACAACAGTTTTTGGATCAAACGAGGAGGATTGGGTGCGTCCGTTGCAAAAAATTCAACCGTGAGTTTTTCGGTGCATCAGTGGGTAAAACGACCCTCCTACGCGAGTTTTGCGGCATCGTTCCTCCGGAAATGAAAGTGCCAAAAACCCACCAAACTTGAGTTTTGGGTCAAATGGAGATGATTGGGTGCGTCCGTTCCAAAAAATTCAACCAAATTTTTTCGGTGCATCAGTGGGTAAAACGGTCCTCCTGTGCGAGTTTTGTGGCACCGTTCCTCCAGAAATGAAAGTGCCAAAAACCCACCAAACAAGAGTTTTGGGTCAAACGAGGATGATTGGGTGGGTCCGTTGTGAAAAATTCAACCGTGAATTTTTCGGTGCATCAGTGGTTAAATGGCCCTCCTGCGCGAGTTTTGCGGCAACGTTCCTCCGGAAATGAAAGTGCCAAAAACCCACCAAACATGAGTTTTGGATCAAACGGAGATGATTGGATGCTTCCGTTGCATAAAATTGAACCGCGAGTTTTTCGTGCATCAGTGGGAAAAACGGACCACCAGCGCGAGTTTTGCGGCACCGTTCCTCCGGAAATGAATGTGCCAAAAACCCACCAAACATGAGTTTTGGGTCAAATGGAGATGATTGGGTGCGTCCGTTGCGAAAAATTCAACCAAAAAGTTTTTCGGTGCATCAGTGGGTAAAACGATCCTCCTGCGCGAGTTTTGCGGCACCGTTCCTCCGAAAATGAAAGTGCCAAAAACCCACCAAACATGAGTTTTGGGTCAAACAGAGATGATTGGGTGCGTCCGTTGCGAAAAATTCAACCGTGAGTTTTTCGGTGCATCAGTGGGTAAAACGGCCCTCCTGCACGAGTTTTGCGGCACCGTTCGTCCTGAAATGAAAGTGCCAAAAACCCACCAAACAAGAGTTTTGGATCAAACAAGGATGATTGGGTGCGTCCGTTGCGAAAAATTCAACCGTGAGTTTTTCGGTGCATCAATGGGTAAAACGGCCCTCCTGCGCGAGTTTTGCGGCACCGTTCCTCCGGAAATGAAAGTGTCAAAAATCCACCAAACATGAGTTTTGGGTCAAACGGAGATGATTGGGTGCGTCCGTTGTGAAAAATTCAACAATGAGTTTTTCGGTGCATCAGTGGTTAAAACGACCCCCCTACGCGAGTTTTTGCGGCATCGTTCCTCAAAAAATAAAGTGCCAAAATCCCACCAAACATGAGTTTTGGATCAAACGGAGATGATTGGGTGTGTCTGTTGCGAAAAATTCAACCGTGAGTTTTTCGGTGCATCAGTGGGTAAAACGGCCCTCCTGCGCGAGTTTTGCGGCACCATTCCTACGGAAATGAAAGTGACAAAAACCCACCAAACAAGAGTTTTGGGTCAAACGAGGCTGAAATGGTGGGTCCGTTGTGAAAAATTCAACCGTGATTTTTTCGGTGCATTAGTGGTTAAAATGGCCCTACCGCGCGAGTTTTGCGGCACCGTTCCTCCGGAAATGAAAGTGTCTAAAACCCACCAAACATGAGTTTTGGATCAAACGCATATGATTGGGTGCGTCCGATGCGAAAAATTCAACCGTGAGTTTTTCGGTGCATCAGTGGTTAAAACGACCCCCCGTGCGCGAGTTTTGCGGCATCGTTCCTCCAAAAATAAAAGTGCCAAAAACCCACCAAACATGAGTTTTGGATCAAACGGAGATGATTGGGTGCGTCTGTTGCGAAAAATTCAACCGTGAGTTTTTCGGTGCATCCGTGGGTAAAACGGCCCTCCTACGCGAGTTTTGCGGCACCGTTCCTCCGAAAATGAAAGTGCCAAAAACCCACCAAACATGAGTTTTGGATCAAACGGAGATGATTGGATGCGTCCGTTGCGAAAAATTCAACCGTGAGTTTTTCGGTGCATCCGTGGGTAAACCGGCCCTCCTGCGCGAGTTTTGCGGCACCGTTCCTCCAAAAATGAAGGTGCGAAAAAACCACCAAACATGAGTTTTGGGTCAAATGAAGATGATTGGGTGCGTCCATTGCGAAAAATTCAACCAAAATTTTTTTCAGTGCATCAGTGGGTAAAACGGTCCTGCTGCGCGAGTTTTGCGGCACCGTTCCTCCGGAAATGAAAGTGCCAAAAACCCACCAAACATGAGTTTTGGGTCAAACAGAGATGATTGGGTGCGTCTGTTGTGAAAAATTCAACTGTGAGTTTTTTCGGTGCATCAGTGGTTAAAACGGCCCTCCTGTGCGAGTTTTGCGGCACCATTCCTTCGGAAATGAAACTGCCAAAAACCCACCAAACATGAGTTCTGGGTCAAACGGAGATGATTGGATGCGTCCGTTGCGAAAAATTCAACAATGAGTTTTTCAGTGCATCAGTGGGTAAAACGGTCCTCCTGCGCGAGTTTTGCGGCACTGTTCCTCCGGAAATGAAAGTGCCAAAAACCCACCAAACATGAGTTCTGGGTCAAGTGGAGATGATTGGGTGCGTCCGTTGCGAAAAATTCAACAGTGAGTTTTTCGGTGCATCAGTGGTTAAAACGGTCCTTCTGCGCGAGTTTTGCGGCACCGTTCCTACGGAAATGAAAGTGACAAAAACCCACCAAACAAGAGTTTTGGGTCAAACGAGGATGATTGGGTGGGTCCGTTGTGAAAAATTCAACCGTGATTTTTTCGGAGCATCAGTGGTTAAAATGGCCCTACCGCGCGAGTTTTGCGGCACCGTTCCTCTGGAAATGAAAGTGTCTAAAACCCACCAAACATGAGTTTTGGATCAAACGCATATGATTGGGTGCGTCCGATGCGAAAAATTCAACCGTGAATTTTTCGGTGCATCAGTGGGTAAAACGGCCCTCCTGCGCGAGTTTTGCGGCACCGTTCGTCCGGAAATGAAAGTGCCAAAAACCCACCAAACAACAGTTTTGGATCAAACGAGGAGGATTGGGTGCGTCCGTTGCAAAAAATTCAACCGTGAGTTTTTCGGTGCATCAGTGGGTAAAACGACCCTCCTACGCGAGTTTTGCGGCATCGTTCCTCCGGAAATGAAAGTGCCAAAAACCCACCAAACTTGAGTTTTGGGTCAAATGGAGATGATTGGGTGCGTCCGTTCCAAAAAATTCAACCAAAATTTTTTCGGTGCATCAGTGGGTAAAACGGTCCTCCTGTGCGAGTTTTGTGGCACCGTTCCTCCAGAAATGAAAGTGCCAAAAACCCACCAAACAAGAGTTTTGGGTCAAACGAGGATGATTGGGTGGGTCCGTTGTGAAAAATTCAACCGTGAATTTTTCGGTGCATCAGTGGTTAAAATGGCCCTCCTGCGCGAGTTTTGCGGCAACGTTCCTCCGGAAATGAAAGTGCCAAAACCCACCAAACATGAGTTTTGGATCAAACGGAGATGATTGGATGCTTCCGTTGCATAAAATTGAACCGCGAGTTTTCGTGCATCAGTGGGAAAAACGGACCACCAGCGCGAGTTTTGCGGCACCGTTCCTCCGGAAATGAATGTGCCAAAAACCCACCAAACATGAGTTTTGGGTCAAATGGAGATGATTGGGTGCGTCCGTTGCGAAAAATTCAACCAAAAAGTTTTTCGGTGCATCAGTGGGTAAAACGATCCTCCTGCGCGAGTTTTGCGGCACCGTTCCTCCGAAAATGAAAGTGCCAAAAACCCACCAAACATGAGTTTTGGGTCAAACAGAGATGATTGGGTGCGTCCGTTGCGAAAAATTCAACCGTGAGTTTTTCGGTGCATCAGTGGGTAAAACGGCCCTCCTGCACGAGTTTTGCGGCACCGTTCGTCCTGAAATGAAAGTGCCAAAAACCCACCAAACAAGAGTTTTGGATCAAACAAGGATGATTGGGTGCGTCCGTTGCGAAAAATTCAACCGTGAGTTTTTCGGTGCATCAATGGGTAAAACGGCCCTCCTGCGCGAGTTTTGCGGCACCGTTCCTCCGGAAATGAAAGTGTCAAAAATCCACCAAACATGAGTTTTGGGTCAAACGGAGATGATTGGGTGCGTCCGTTGTGAAAAATTCAACAATGAGTTTTCGGTGCATCAGTGGTTAAAACGACCCCCCTACGCGAGTTTTGCGGCATCGTTCCTCAAAAAATAAAGTGCCAAAATCCCACCAAACATGAGTTTTGGATCAAACGGAGATGATTGGGTGTGTCTGTTGCGAAAAATTCAACCGTGAGTTTTTCGGTGCATCAGTGGGTAAAACGGCCCTCCTGCGCGAGTTTTGCGGCACCATTCCTACGGAAATGAAAGTGCCAAAACCCCACCAAACATGAGTTTTGGGTCAAATGGAGATGATTGGGTGGGTCCGTTGCGAAAAATTCAACAATGAGTTTTTCAATGCATCAGTGGGTAAAACAGTCCTCCTGCGCGAGTTTTGCTGCACCGTTCCTCCCAAAATGAAAGTGCCAAAAACCCACCAAACATGAGTTTTGGGTCAAACAGAGATGATTGGGTGCGTCTGTTGTGAAAAATTCAACTGTGAGTTTTTCGGTGCATCAGTGGTTAAAACGGCCCTCCTGTGCGAGTTTTGCGGCACCATTCCTTCGGAAATGAAACTGCCAAAAACCCACCAAACATGAGTTCTGGGTCAAACGGAGATGATTGGATGCGTCCGTTGCGAAAAATTCAACAATGAGTTTTTCAGTGCATCAGTGGGTAAAACGGTCCTCCTGCGCCAGTTTTGCGGCACTGTTCCTCCGGAAATGAAAGTGCCAAAAACCCACCAAACATGAGTTTTGGGTCAAACAGAGATGATTGGGTGTGTCTGTTGCAAAAAATTCAACCGTGAGTTTTTCGGTGCATCAGTGGTTAAAACGGCCCTCCTGTGCGAGTTTTGCGGCACCGTTCCTTCGGAAATGAAAGTGACAAAAACCCACCAAACAAGAGTTTTGGGTCAAACGAGGATGATTGGGTGCGTTCGTTGCGAAAAATTCAACAGTGAGTTTTTCGGTGCATCAGTGGTTAAAACGGTCCTTCTGCGCGAGTTTTGCGGCACCGTTCCTACGGAAATGAAAGTGACAAAAACCCACCAAACAAGAGTTTTGGGTCAAACGAGGATGATTGGGTGGGTCCGTTGTGAAAAATTCAACCGTGATTTTTTCGGTGCATCAGTGGTTAAAATGGCCCTACCGCGCGAGTTTTGCGGCACCGTTCCTCCGGAAATGAAAGTGTCTAAAACCCACCAAACATGAGTTTTGGATCAAACGCATAGGATTGGGTGCGTCCGATGCGAAAAATTCAACCGTGAATTTTTCGGTGCATCAGTGGGTAAAACGGCCCTCCTGCGCGAGTTTTGCGGCACCGTTCCTCCGGAAACGAATGTGCCAAAAACCCACCAAACAAGAGTTTTGGGTCAAACGAGGATGATTGGGTGCGTCCGTTGCAAAAAATTCAACCGTGAGTTTTTCGGTGCATCAGTGGTTAAAACGGTCCTTCTGCGCGAGTTTTGCGGCACCGTTCCTACGGAAATGAAAGTGACAAAAACCCACCAAACAAGAGTTTTGGGTCAAACGAGGATGATTGGGTGGGTCCGTTGTGAAAAATTCAACCGTGATTTTTTCGGTGCATCAGTGGTTAAAATGGCCCTACCGCGCGAGTTTTGCGGCACCGTTCCTCCGGAAATGAAAGTGTCTAAAACCCACCAAACATGAGTTTTGGATCAAACGCATATGATTGGGTGCGTCCGATGCGAAAAATTCAACCGTGAATTTTTCGGTGCATCAGTGGGTAAAATGGCCCTCCTGCGCGAGTTTTGCGGCACCGTTCGTCCGGAAATGAAAGTGCCAAAAACCCACCAAACAAGAGTTTTGGATCAAACGAGGATGATTGGGTGCGTCCGTGGCCAAAAATTCAACCGTGAGTTTTTCGGTGCATCAGTGGGTAAAACGGCCCTCCTGCGCGAGTTTTGCGGCATCGTTCCTCCGGAAATGAAAGTGCCAAAAACCCACCAAAGATGAGTTTTGGATCAAATGGAGATGATTGGGTGCGTCCGTTGCAAAAAATTCAACCAAAAAGTTTTTCGGTGCATCAGTGGGTAAAACGGTCCTCCTGCGCGAGTTTTGCGGCACTGTTCCTCCGGAAATGAAAGTGCCAAAAACCCACCAAACATGAGTTTTGGGTCAAACAGAGATGATTGGGTGTGTCTGTTGCAAAAAATTCAACCGTGAGTTTTTCGGTGCATCAGTGGTTAAAACGGCCCTCCTGTGCGAGTTTTGCGGCACCGTTCCTTCGGAAATGAAAGTGACAAAAACCCACCAAACAAGAGTTTTGGGTCAAACGAGGATGATTGGGTGCGTTCGTTGCGAAAAATTCAACAGTGAGTTTTTCGGTGCATCAGTGGTTAAAACGGTCCTTCTGCGCGAGTTTTGCGGCACCGTTCCTACGGAAATGAAAGTGACAAAAACCCACCAAACAAGAGTTTTGGGTCAAACGAGGATGATTGGGTGGGTCCGTTGTGAAAAATTCAACCGTGATTTTTTCGGTGCATCAGTGGTTAAAATGGCCCTACCGCGCGAGTTTTGCGGCACCGTTCCTCCGGAAATGAAAGTGTCTAAAACCCACCAAACATGAGTTTTGGATCAAACGCATAGGATTGGGTGCGTCCGATGCGAAAAATTCAACCGTGAATTTTTCGGTGCATCAGTGGGTAAAACGGCCCTCCTGCGCGAGTTTTGCGGCACCGTTCCTCCGGAAATGAATGTGCCAAAAACCCACCAAACAAGAGTTTTGGGTCAAACGAGGATGATTGGGTGCGTCCGTTGCAAAAAATTCAACCGTGAGTTTTTCGGTGCATCAGTGGTTAAAACGGTCCTTCTGCGCGAGTTTTGCGGCACCGTTCCTACGGAAATGAAAGTGACAAAAACCCACCAAACAAGAGTTTTGGGTCAAACGAGGATGATTGGGTGGGTCCGTTGTGAAAAATTCAACCGTGATTTTTTCGGTGCATCAGTGGTTAAAATGGCCCTACCGCGCGAGTTTTGCGGCACCGTTCCTCCGGAAATGAAAGTGTCTAAAACCCACCAAACATGAGTTTTGGATCAAACGCATATGATTGGGTGCGTCCGATGCGAAAAATTCAACCGTGAATTTTTCGGTGCATCAGTGGATAAAATGGCCCTCCTGCGCGAGTTTTGCGGCACCGTTCGTCCGGAAATGAAAGTGCCAAAAACCCACCAAACAAGAGTTTTGGATCAAACGAGGATGATTGGGTGCGTCCGTGGCCAAAAATTCAACCGTGAGTTTTTCGGTGCATTAGTGGGTAAAACGGCCCTCCTGCGCGAGTTTTGCGGCATCGTTCCTCTGGAAATGAAAGTGCCAAAAACCCACCAAAGATGAGTTTTGGATCAAATGGAGATGATTGGGTGCGTCCGTTGCAAAAAATTCAACCAAAAAGTTTTTCGGTGCATCAGTGGGTAAAACGGTCCTCCTGCGCGAGTTTTGCGGCACTGTTCCTCCGGAAATGAAAGTGCCAAAAACCCACCAAACATGAGTTTTGGGTCAAACAGAGATGATTGGGTGTGTCTGTTGCAAAAAATTCAACCGTGAGTTTTTCGGTGCATCAGTGGTTAAAACGGCCCTCCTGTGCGAGTTTTGCGGCACCGTTCCTTCGGAAATGAAAGTGACAAAAACCCACCAAACAAGAGTTTTGGGTCAAACGAGGATGATTGGGTGCGTTCGTTGCGAAAAATTCAACAGTGAGTTTTTCGGTGCATCAGTGGTTTAAAACGGTCCTTCTGCGCGAGTTTTGCGGCACCGTTCCTACGGAAATGAAAGTGACAAAAACCCACCAAACAAGAGTTTTGGGTCAAACGAGGATGATTGGGTGGGTCCGTTGTGAAAAATTCAACCGTGATTTTTTCGGTGCATCAGTGGTTAAAATGGCCCTACCGCGCGAGTTTTGCGGCACCGTTCCTCCGGAAATGAAAGTGTCTAAAACCCACCAAACATGAGTTTTGGATCAAACGCATAGGATTGGGTGCGTCCGATGCGAAAAATTCAACCGTGAATTTTTCGGTGCATCAGTGGGTAAAACGGCCCTCCTGCGCGAGTTTTGCGGCACCGTTCGTCCGGAAATGAAAGTGCCAAAAACCCACCAAACAAGAGTTTTGGATCAAACGAGGATGATTGGGTGCATCCGTTGCAAAAAATTCAACCGTGAGTTTTTCGGTGCATTAGTGGGTAAAACGGCCCTCCTACGCGAGTTTTGCGGCATCGTTCCTCCAGAAATGAAAGTGCCAAAAACCCACCAAACTTGAGTTTTGGGTAAAATGGAGATGATTGGGTGCGTCCGTTCCGAAAAATTCAACCAAAATTTTTTCGGTGCACCAGTGGGTAAAACGGTCCTCCTGCGCGAGTTTTGCGGCACCGTTCCTCCGGAAATGAAAGTGCCAAAAACCCACCAAACAAGAGTTTTGGGTCAAACGAGGATGATTGGGTGGGTCCGTTGTGAAAAATTCAACCGTGAATTTTTTGGTGCATCAGTGGTTAAAACGGCCCTCCTGCGCGAGTTTTGCGGCAACGTTCCTCCGGAAATGAAAGTGCCAAAAACCCACCAAACATGAGTTTTGGATCAAACGGAGATGATTGGATGCTTCCGTTGCATAAAATTCAACCGCGAGTTTTTCGGTGCATCAGTGGGAAAAACGGCCCACCGGCGCGAGTTTTGCGGCACCGTTCCTCCGGAAATGAATGTGCCAAACCCACCAAACATGAGTTTTGGGTCAAATGAAGATGATTGGGTGCGTCCGTTGCGAAAAATTCAACCAAAAAGTTTTTCGGTGCATCAGTCGGTAAAACGGTCCTCCTGCGCGAGTTTTGCGGCACCGTTCCTCCGAAAATGAAAGTGCCAAAAACCCACCAAACATGAGTTTTGGGTCAAACAGAGATGATTGGGTGCGTCCGTTGCGAAAAATTCAACCGTGAGTTTTTCGGTGCATCAGTGGGTAAAACGGCCCTCCTGCACGAGTTTTGCGGCACCGTTCGTCCTGAAATGAAAGTGCCAAAAACCCACCAAACAAGAGTTTTGGATCAAACAGGGATGATTGGGTGCGTCCGTTGCGAAAAATTCAACCGTGAGTTTTTCGGTGCATCAATGGGTAAAACGGCCCTCCTGCGCGAGTTTTGCGGCACCGTTCCTCCGGAAATGAAAGTGTCAAAAATCCACCAAACATGAGTTTTGGGTCAAACGGAGATGATTGGGTGCGTCCGTTGTGAAAAATTCAACAATGAGTTTTTCGGTGCATCAGTGGTTAAAACGACCCCCCTACGCGAGTTTTGCGGCATCGTTCCTCAAAAAATAAAAGTGCCAAAATCCCACCAAACAGGAGTTTTGGATCAAACGGAGATGATTGGGTGCGTCTGTTGCGAAAAATTCAACCGTGAGTTTTTCGGTGCATCAGTGGGTAAAACGGCCCTCCTGCGCGAGTTTTGCGGCACCGTTCCTACGGAAATGAAAGTGCCAAAACCCCACCAAACATGAGTTTTGGGTCAAATGGAGATGATTGGGTGGGTCCGTTGCGAAAAATTCAACAATGAGTTTTTCAATGCATCAGTGGGTAAAACAGTCCTCTTGCGCGAGTTTTGCTGCACCGTTCCTCCCAAAATGAAAGTGCCAAAAACCCACCAAACATGAGTTTTGGGTCAAACAGAGATGATTGGGTGCGTCCGTTGCGAAAAATTCAACCGTGAGTTTTTCGGTGCATCTGTGGTTAAAACGGCCCCCCTGCGCGAGTTTTGCGGCACCGTTCCTACGGAAATGAATGTGCCAAAACCCCACCAAACATGAGTTTTGGGTCAAATGGAGATGATTGGGTGGGTCCGTTGCGAAAAATTCAACAATGAGTTTTTCAATGCATCAGTGGGTAAAACAGTCCTCCTGCGTGAGTTTTGCTGCACCGTTCCTCCCAAAATGAAAGTGCCAAAAACCCATCAAACATGAGTTTTGGGTCAAACAGAGATGATTGGGTGCGTCCGTTGCGAAAAATTCAACCGTGAGTTTTTCGGTGCATCAGTGGTTAAAACGGCCCTCCTGCGCGAGTTTTGCGGCACCGTTCCTTCGGAAATGAAAGTGCCAAAAACCCACCAAACATGTGTTTTGGATCAAATGGAGATGATTGGGTGCGTCCGTTGCAAAAAATTCAACCAAAAAGTTTTTCGGTGCATCAGTGGGTAAAACGGTCCTCCTGCGCGAGTTTTGCGGCACTGTTCCTCCGGAAATGAAAGTGCCAAAAACCCACCAAACATGAGTTTTGGGTCAAACAGAGATGATTGGGTGTGTCTGTTGCAAAAAATTCAACCGTGAGTTTTTCGGTGCATCAGTGGTTAAAACGGCCCTCCTGTGCGAGTTTTGCGGCACCGTTCCTTCGGAAATGAAAGTGCCAAAACCCACCAAACATGAGTTCTGGGTCAAATGGAGATGATTGGGTGCGTCCGTTGCGAAAAATTCAACAATGAGTTTTTCAGTGCACCAGTGGGTAAAACGGTCCTCCTGCGCGAGTTTTGCGGCACCGTTCCTCCGGAAATGAAAGTGCCAAAAACCCACCAAACAAGAGTTTTGGGTCAAACGAGGATGATTGGGTGGGTCCGTTGTGAAAAATTCAACCGTGAATTTTTTGGTGCATCAGTGGTTAAAACGGCCCTCCTGCGCGAGTTTTGCGGCAACGTTCCTCCGGAAATGAAAGTGCCAAAAACCCACCAAACATGAGTTTTGGATCAAACGGAGATGATTGGATGCTTCCGTTGCATAAAATTCAACCGCGAGTTTTTCGGTGCATCAGTGGGAAAAACGGCCCACCGGCGCGAGTTTTGCGGCACCGTTCCTCCGGAAATGAATGTGCCAAAAACCCACCAAACATGAGTTTTGGGTCAAATGGAGATGATTGGGTGCGTCCGTTGCGAAAAATTCAACCAAAAAGTTTTTCGGTGCATCAGTGGGTAAAACGGTCCTCCTGCGCGAGTTTTGCGGCACCGTTCCTCCGAAAATGAAAGTGCCAAAAACCCACCAAACATGAGTTTTGGGTCAAACAGAGATGATTGGGTGCGTCCGTTGCGAAAAATTCAACCGTGAGTTTTTCGGTGCATCAGTGGGTAAAACGGCCCTCCTGCACGAGTTTTGCGGCACCGTTCGTCCTGAAATGAAAGTGCCAAAAACCCACCAAACAAGAGTTTTGGATCAAACAGGGATGATTGGGTGCGTCCGTTGCGAAAAATTCAACCGTGAGTTTTTCGGTGCATCAATGGGTAAAACGGCCCTCCTGCGCGAGTTTTGCGGCACCGTTCCTCCGGAAATGAAAGTGTCAAAAATCCACCAAACATGAGTTTTGGGTCAAACGGAGATGATTGGGTGCGTCCGTTGTGAAAAATTCAACAATGAGTTTTTCGGTGCATCAGTGGTTAAAACGACCCCCCTACGCGAGTTTTGCGGCATCGTTCCTCAAAAAATAAAAGTGCCAAAATCCCACCAAACATGAGTTTTGGATCAAACGGAGATGATTGGGTGCGTCTGTTGCGAAAAATTCAACCGTGAGTTTTTCGGTGCATCAGTGGGTAAAACGGCCCTCCTGCGCGAGTTTTGCGGCACCGTTCCTACGGAAATGAAAGTGCCAAAACCCCACCAAACATGAGTTTTGGGTCAAATGGAGATGATTGGGTGGGTCCGTTGCGAAAAATTCAACAATGAGTTTTTCAATGCATCAGTGGGTAAAACAGTCCTCCTGCGCGAGTTTTGCTGCACCGTTCCTCCCAAAATGAAAGTGCCAAAAACCCACCAAACATGAGTTTTGGGTCAAACAGAGATGATTGGGTGCGTCCGTTGCGAAAAATTCAATCGTGAGTTTTTCGGTGCATCAGTGGTTAAAACGGCCCCCCTGCGCGAGTTTTGCGGCACCGTTCCTACGGAAATGAAAGTGCCAAAACCACCCAAATGGAGATGATTGGGTGGGTCCGTTGCGAAAAATTCAACAATGAGTTTTTCAATGCATCAGTGGGTAAAACAGTCCTCCTGCGCGAGTTTTGCTGCACCGTTCCTCCCAAAATGAAAGTGCCAAAAACCCATCAAACATGAGTTTTGGGTCAAACAGAGATGATTGGGTGCGTCCGTTGCGAAAAATTCAACCGTGAGTTTTTCGGTGCATCAGTGGGTAAAACGGCCCTCCTGCGCGAGTTTTGCGGCACCGTTCCTACGGAAATGAAAGTGCCAAAAACCCACCAAACATGAGTTTTGGATCAAACGGAGATGATTGGATGCTTCCGTTGCATAAAATTCAACCGCGAGTTCTTCGGTGCATCAGTGGGAAAAACGGCCCACCAGCGCGAGTTTTGCGGCACCGTTCCTCCGGAAATGAATGTGCCAAAAACCCACCAAACATGAGTTTTGGGTCAAATGGAGATGATTGGGTGCGTCCGTTGCGAAAAATTCAACCAAAAAGTTTTTCGGTGCATCAGTGGGTAAAACGGTCCTCCTGCGCGAGTTTTGCGGCACCGTTCCTCCGAAAATGAAAGTGCCAAAAACCCACCAAACATGAGTTTTGGGTCAAACAGAGATGATTGGGTGCGTCCGTTGCGAAAAATTCAACCGTGAGTTTTTCGGTGCATCAGTGGGTAAAACGGCCCTCCTGCACGAGTTTTGCGGCACCGTTCGTCCTGAAATAAAAGTGCCAAAAACCCACCAAACAAGAGTTTTGGATCAAACAGGGATGATTGGGTGCGTCCGTTGCGAAAAATTCAACCGTGAGTTTTTCGGTGCATCAATGGGTAAAACGGCCCTCCTGCGCGAGTTTTGCGGCACCGTTCCTCCGGAAATGAAAGTGTCAAAAATCCACCAAACATGAGTTTTGGGTCAAACGGAGATGATTGGGTGCGTCCGTTGTGAAAAATTCAACAATGAGTTTTTCGGTGCATCAGTGGTTAAAACGACCCCCCTATGCGAGTTTTGCGGCATCGTTCCTCAAAAAATAAAAGTGCCAAAATCCCACCAAACATGAGTTTTGGATCAAACGGAGATGATTGGGTGCGTCTGTTGCGAAAAATTCAACCGTGAGTTTTTCGGTGCATCAGTGGGTAAAACGGCCCTCCTGCGCGAGTTTTGCGGCACCGTTCCTACGGAAATGAAAGTGCCAAAACCCCACCAAACATGAGTTTTGGGTCAAATGGAGATGATTGGGTGGGTCCGTTGCGAAAAATTCAACAATGAGTTTTTCAATGCATCAGTGGGTAAAACAGTCCTCCTGCGCGAGTTTTGCTGCACCGTTCCTCCCAAAATGAAAGTGCCAAAAACCCATCAAACATGAGTTTTGGGTCAAACAGAGATGATTGGGTGCGTCCGTTGCGTAAAATTCAACCGTGAGTTTTTCGGTGCATCAGTGGGTAAAACGGCCCTCCTGCGCGAGTTTTGCGGCACCGTTCCTACGGAAATGAAAGTGCCAAAAACCCACCAAACATGAGTTTTGGATCAAACGGAGATGATTGGATGCTTCCGTTGCATAAAATTCAACCGCGAGTTCTTCGGTGCATCAGTGGGAAAAACGGCCCACCAGCGCGAGTTTTGCGGCACCGTTCCTCCGGAAATGAATGTGCCAAAAACCCACCAAACATGAGTTTTGGGTCAAATGGAGATGATTGGGTGCGTCCGTTGCGAAAAATTCAACCAAAAAGTTTTTCGGTGCATCAGTGGGTAAAACGGTCCTCCTGCGCGAGTTTTGCGGCACCGTTCCTCCGAAAATGAAAGTGCCAAAAACCCACCAAACATGAGTTTTGGGTCAAACAGAGATGATTGGGTGCGTCCGTTGCGAAAAATTCAACCGTGAGTTTTTCGGTGCATCAGTGGGTAAAACGGCCCTCCTGCACGAGTTTTGCGGCACCGTTCGTCCTGAAATAAAAGTGCCAAAAACCCACCAAACAAGAGTTTTGGATCAAACAGGGATGATTGGGTGCGTCCGTTGCGAAAAATTCAACCGTGAGTTTTTCGGTGCATCAATGGGTAAAACGGCCCTCCTGCGCGAGTTTTGCGGCACCGTTCCTCCGGAAATGAAAGTGTCAAAAATCCACCAAACATGAGTTTTGGGTCAAACGGAGATGATTGGGTGCGTCCGTTGTGAAAAATTCAACAATGAGTTTTTCGGTGCATCAGTGGTTAAAACGACCCCCCTATGCGAGTTTTGCGGCATCGTTCCTCAAAAAATAAAAGTGCCAAAATCCCACCAAACATGAGTTTTGGATCAAACGGAGATGATTGGGTGCGTCTGCTGCGAAAAATTCAACCGTGAGTTTTTCGGTGCATCAGTGGGTAAAACGGCCCTCCTGCGCGAGTTTTGCGGCACCGTTCCTACGGAAATGAAAGTGCCAAAACCCCACCAAACATGAGTTTTGGGTCAAATGGAGATGATTGGGTGGGTCCGTTGCGAAAAATTCAACAATGAGTTTTTCAATGCATCAGTGGGTAAAACAGTCCTCCTGCGCGAGTTTTGCTGCACCGTTCCTCCCAAAATGAAAGTGCCAAAAACCCACCAAACATGAGTTTTGGGTCAAACAGAGATGATTGGGTGCGTCCGTTGCGAAAAATTCAACCGTGAGTTTTTCGGTGCATCAGTGGGTAAAACGGCCCTCCTGCGCGAGTTTTGCGGCACCGTTCCTACGGAAATGAAAGTGCCAAAAACCCACCAAACATGAGTTTTGGATCAAACGGAGATGATTGGATGCTTCCGTTGCATAAAATTCAACCGCGAGTTCTTCGGTGCATCAGTGGGAAAAACGGCCCACCAGCGCGAGTTTTGCGGCACCGTTCCTCCGGAAATGAATGTGCCAAAAACCCACCAAACATGAGTTTTGGGTCAAATGGAGATGATTGGGTGCGTCCATTGCGAAAAATTCAACCAAAAAGTTTTTCGGTGCATCAGTGGGTAAAACGGTCCTCCTGCGCGAGTTTTGCGGCACTGTTCCTCCGGAAATGAAAGTGCCAAAAACCCACCAAACATGAGTTTTGGGTCAAACAGAGATGATTGGGTGTGTCTGTTGCAAAAAATTCAACCGTGAGTTTTTCGGTGCATCAGTGGTTAAAACGGCCCTCCTGTGCGAGTTTTGCGGCACCGTTCCTTCGGAAATGAAAGTGCCAAAACCCACCAAACATGAGTTCTGGGTCAAATGGAGATGATTGGGTGCGTCCGTTGCGAAAAATTCAACAATGAGTTTTTCAGTGCACCAGTGGGTAAAATGGTCCTCCTGCGCGAGTTTTGCGGCACCGTTCCTCCGGAAATGAAAGTGCCAAAAACCCACCAAACATGAGTTTTGGGTCAAATAGAGATGATTGGGTGCGTCCGTTGCGAAAAATTCAATAGTGAGTTTTTCGGTGCATCAGTGGTTAAAACGACCCTCCTGCGCGAGTTTTGCGGCACCATTCCTCCGGAAATGAAAGCGCCAAAAACCCACCAAACAAGAGTTTTGGGTCAAACGAGGATGATTGTGTGTGTCCATTGTCAAAAATTCAACCGTGAGTTTTTCGGTGCATCAGTGGTTAAAACGGCCCTCCTTCGCGAGTTTTGCGGCACCGTTCCTTCGGAAATGAAAGTGCCAAAAACCCACCAAACATGAGTTCTGGGTCAAATGGAGATGATTGGGTGCGTCCGTTGCGAAAAATTCAACAATGAGTTTTTCAGTGCATCAGTGGGTAAAACGGTCCTCCTGCGCGAGTTTTGCGGCACCGTTCCTCCGGAAATGAAAGTGCCAAAAACCCACCAAACAAGAGTTTTGGGTCAAACGAGGATGATTGGGTGCGTCCGTTGCGAAAAATTCAACAGTGAGTTTTTCGGTGCATCAGTGGGTAAAACGGCCCTCCTACGCGAGTTTTCGGCACCGTTTCTCCGGAAATGAAAGTGCCAAAAACCCACCAAACATGAGTTTTGGGTCAAATGGAGATGATTGGGTGCGTCCGTTGCGAAAAATTGAACCAAAATTTTTTCGGTGCATCAGTGGGTAAAACGGTCCTCCTGCGCGAGTTTTGCGGCACCGTTCCTCCGAAAATGAAAGTGCCAAAAACCCACCAAACATGAGTTTTGGGTCAAACAGAGATGATTGGGTGCGTCCGTTGCGAAAAATTCAACCGTGAGTTTTTCGGTGCATCAGTGGGTAAAACGGCCCTCCTGCACGAGTTTTGCGGCACCGTTCGTCCTGAAATGAAAGTGCCAAAAACCCACCAAACAAGAGTTTTGGATCAAACAGGGATGATTGGGTGCGTCCGTTGCGAAAAATTCAACCTTGAGTTTTTCGGTGCATCAATGGGTAAAACGGCCCTCCTGCGCGAGTTTTGCGGCACCGTTCCTCCGGAAATGAAAGTGTCAAAAATCCACCAAACATGAGTTTTGGGTCAAACGGAGATGATTGGGTGCGTCCGTTGTGAAAAATTCAACAATGAGTTTTTCGGTGCATCAGTGGTTAAAACGACCCCCCTACGCGAGTTTTGCGGCATCGTTCCTAAAAAAATAAAAGTGCCAAAATCCCACCAAACATGAGTTTTGGATCAAACGGAGATGATTGGGTGCGTCTGTTGCGAAAAATTCAACCGTGAGTTTTTCGGTGCATCAGTGGGTAAAACGGCCCTCCTGCGCGAGTTTTGCGGCACCGTTCCTACGGAAATGAAAGTGCCAAAACCCCACCAAACATGAGTTTTGGGTCAAATGGAGATGATTGGGTGGGTCCGTTGCGAAAAATTCAACAATGAGTTTTTCAATGCATCAGTTGGTAAAACAGTCCTCCTGCGCGAGTTTTGCTGCACCGTTCCTCCCAAAATGAAAGTGCCAAAAACCCACCAAACATGAGTTTTGGGTCAAACAGAGATGATTGGGTGCGTCCGTTGCGAAAAATTCAATCGTGAGTTTTTCGGTGCATCAGTGGTTAAAACGGCCCCCCTGCTCGAGTTTTGCGGCACCGTTCCTACGGAAATGAAAGTGCCAAAACCACCCAAATGGAGATGATTGGGTGGGTCCGTTGCGAAAAATTCAACAATGAGTTTTTCAATGCATCAGTGGGTAAAACAGTCCTCCTGCGCGAGTTTTGCTGCACCGTTCCTCCCAAAATGAAAGTGCCAAAAACCCATCAAACATGAGTTTTGGGTCAAACAGAGATGATTGGGTGCGTCCGTTGCGAAAAATTCAACCGTGAGTTTTTCGGTGCATCAGTGGGTAAAACGGCCCTCCTGCGCGAGTTTTGCGGCACCGTTCCTACGGAAATGAAAGTGCCAAAAACCCACCAAACATGAGTTTTGGATCAAACGGAGATGATTGGATGCTTCCGTTGCATAAAATTCAACCGCGAGTTCTTCGGTGCATCAGTGGGAAAAACGGCCCACCAGCGCGAGTTTTGCGGCACCGTTCCTCCGGAAATGAATGTGCCAAAAACCCACCAAACATGAGTTTTGGGTCAAATGGAGATGATTGGGTGCGTCCGTTGCGAAAAATTCAACCAAAAAGTTTTTCGGTGCATCAGTGGGTAAAACGGTCCTCCTGCGCGAGTTTTGCGGCACTGTTCCTCCGGAAATGAAAGTGCCAAAAACCCACCAAACATGAGTTTTGGGTCAAACAGAGATGATTGGGTGTGTCTGTTGCAAAAAAATTCAACCGTGAGTTTTTCGGTGCATCAGTGGTTAAAACGGCCCTCCTGTGCGAGTTTTGCGGCACCGTTCCTTCGGAAATGAAAGTGCCAAAACCCACCAAACATGAGTTCTGGGTCAAATGGAGATGATTGGGTGCGTCCGTTGCGAAAAATTCAACAATGAGTTTTTCAGTGCACCAGTGGGTAAAATGGTCCTCCTGCGCGAGTTTTGCGGCACCGTTCCTCCGGAAATGAAAGTGCCAAAAACCCACCAAACATGAGTTTTGGGTCAAATAGAGATGATTGGGTGCGTCCGTTGCGAAAAATTCAATAGTGAGTTTTTCGGTGCATCAGTGGTTAAAACGACCCTCCTGCGCGAGTTTTGCGGCACCATTCCTCCGGAAATGAAAGCGCCAAAAACCCACCAAACAAGAGTTTTGGGTCAAACGAGGATGATTGTGTGTGTCCATTGTCAAAAATTCAACCGTGAGTTTTTCGGTGCATCAGTGGTTAAAACGGCCCTCCTTCGCGAGTTTTGCGGCACCGTTCCTTCGGAAATGAAAGTGCCAAAAACCCACCAAACATGAGTTCTGGGTCAAATGGAGATGATTGGGTGCGTCCGTTGCGAAAAAATCAACAATGAGTTTTTCAGTGCATCAGTGGGTAAAACGGTCCTCCTGCGCGAGTTTTGCGGCACCGTTCCTCCGGAAATGAAAGTGCCAAAAACCCACCAAACAAGAGTTTTGGGTCAAACGAGGATGATTGGGTGCGTCCGTTGCGAAAAATTCAACAGGGAGTTTTTCGGTGCATCAGTGGGTAAAACGGCCCTCCTACGCGAGTTTTCGGCACCGTTTCTCCGGAAATGAAAGTGCCAAAAACCCACCAAACATGAGTTTTGGGTCAAATGGAGATGATTGGGTGCGTCCGTTGCGAAAAATTGAACCAAAATTTTTTCGGTGCATCAGTGGGTAAAACGGTCCTCCTGCGCGAGTTTTGCGGCACCGTTCCTCCGAAAATGAAAGTGCCAAAAACCCACCAAACATGAGTTTTGGGTCAAACAGAGATGATTGGGTGCGTCCGTTGCGAAAAATTCAACCTTGAGTTTTTCAGTGCATCAGTGGGTAAAACGGCCCTCCTGCACGAGTTTTGCGGCACCGTTCGTCCTGAAATGAAAGTGCCAAAAACCCACCAAACAAGAGTTTTGGATCAAACAGGGATGATTGGGTGCGTCCGTTGCGAAAAAATCAACCTTGAGTTTTTCGGTGCATCAATGGGTAAAACGGCCCTCCTGCGCGAGTTTTGCGGCACCGTTCCTCCGGAAATGAAAGTGTCAAAAATCCACCAAACATGAGTTTTGGGTCAAACGGAGATGATTGGGTGCGTCCGTTGTGAAAAATTCAACAATGAGTTTTTCGTTGCATCAGTGGTTAAAACGACCCCCCTACGCGAGTTTTGCGGCATCGTTCCTAAAAAAATAAAAGTGCCAAAATCCCACCAAACATGAGTTTTGGATCAAACGGAGATGATTGGGTGCGTCTGTTGCGAAAAATTCAACCGTGAGTTTTTCGGTGCATCAGTGGGTAAAACGGCCCTCCTGCGCGAGTTTTGCGGCACCGTTCCTACGGAAATGAAAGTGCCAAAACCCCACCAAACATGAGTTTTGGGTCAAATGGAGATGATTGGGTGGGTCCGTTGCGAAAAATTCAACAATGAGTTTTTCAATGCATCAGTTGGTAAAACAGTCCTCCTGCGCGAGTTTTGCTGCACCGTTCCTCCCAAAATGAAAGTGCCAAAAACCCACCAAACATGAGTTTTGGGTCAAACAGAGATGATTGGGTGCGTCCGTTGCGAAAAATTCAATCGTGAGTTTTTCGGTGCATCAGTGGTTAAAACGGCCCCCCTGCGCGAGTTTTGCGGCACCGTTCCTACGGAAATGAAAGTGCCAAAACCACCCAAATGGAGATGATTGGGTGGGTCCGTTGCGAAAAATTCAACAATGAGTTTTTCAATGCATCAGTGGGTAAAACAGTCCTCCTGCGCGAGTTTTGCTGCACCGTTCCTCCCAAAATGAAAGTGCCAAAAACCCATCAAACATGAGTTTTGGGTCAAACAGAGATGATTGGGTGCGTCCGTTGCGAAAAATTCAACCGTGAGTTTTTCGGTGCATCAGTGGTTAAAACGGCCCTCCTGCGCGAGTTTTGCGGCACCGTTCCTCCGGAAATGAAAGTCCAAAAACCCACCAAACATGTGTTTTGGATCAAATGGAGATGATTGGGTGCGTCCGTTGCAAAAAATTCAACCAAAAAGTTTTTCGGTGCATCAGTGGGTAAAACGGTCCTCCTGCGCGAGTTTTGCGGCACTGTTCCTCCGGAAATGAAAGTGCCAAAAACCCACCAAACATGAGTTTTGGGTCAAACAGAGATGATTGGGTGTGTCTGTTGCAAAAAATTCAACCGTGAGTTTTTCGGTGCATCAGTGGTTAAAACGGCCCTCCTGTGCGAGTTTTGCGGCACCGTTCCTTCGGAAATGAAAGTGCCAAAACCCACCAAACATGAGTTCTGGGTCAAATGGAGATGATTGGGTGCGTCCGTTGCGAAAAATTCAACAATGAGTTTTTCAGTGCACCAGTGGGTAAAATGGTCCTCCTGCGCGAGTTTTGCGGCACCGTTCCTCCAGAAATGAAAGTGCCAAAAACCCACCAAACATGAGTTTTGGGTCAAATAGAGATGATTGGGTGCGTCCGTTGCGAAAAATTCAATAGTGAGTTTTTCGGTGCATCAGTGGTTAAAACGACCCTCCTGCGCGAGTTTTGCGGCACCATTCCTCCGGAAATGAAAGCGCCAAAAACCCACCAAACAAGAGTTTTGGCTCAAACGAGGATGATTGTGTGTGTCCATTGTCAAAAATTCAACCGTGAGTTTTTCGGTGCATCAGTGGTTAAAACGGCCCTCCTTCGCGAGTTTTGCGGCACCGTTCCTTCGGAAATGAAAGTGCCAAAAACCCACCAAACATGAGTTCTGGGTCAAATGGAGATGATTGGGTGCGTCCGTTGCGAAAAATTCAACCGTGAGTTTTTCGGTGCAACCGTGGGTAAAACGGCCCTCCTGCGCGAGTTTTGCGGCACCGTTCCTTCGAAAATGAAAGTGCCAAAAACCCACCAAACAAGAGTTTTGGGTCAAACGAGGATGATTGGGTGCGTCCGTTGCGAAAAATTCAACAGTGAGTTTTTTGGTGCATCAGTGGGTAAAACGGCCCTCCTACGCGAGTTTTCGGCACCGTTTCTCCGGAAATGAAAGTGACAAAAACCCACCAAACATGAGTTTTGGGTCAAATGGAGATGATTGGGTGCGTCCGTTGCGAAAAATTGAACCAAAATTTTTTCGGTGCATCAGTGGGTAAAACGGTCCTCCTGCGCGAGTTTTGCGGCACCGTTCCTCCGAAAATGAAAGTGCCAAAAACCCACCAAACATGAGTTTTGGGTCAAACACAGATGATTGGGTGCGTCCGTTGCGAAAAATTCAACCGTGAGTTTTTCGTTGCATCAGTGGGTAAAACGGCCCACCTGCGCGAGTTTTGCGGCACCGTTCCTCCGGTAACGAAAGTGCCAAAAACCCACCAAACAAGAGTTTTGGGTCAAACATGGATGATTGGGTGGGTCCGTTGTGAAAAATTCAACCGTGAATTTTTCGGTGCATCAGTGGTTAAAATGGCCTTCCTGCGCGAGTTTTGCGGCATCGTTCCTCAAAAAATAAAAGTGCCAAAATCCCACCAAACATGAGTTTTGGATCAAACGGAGATGATTGGGTGCGTCTGTTGCGAAAAATTCAACCATGAGTTTTTTGGTGCATCAGTGGTTAAAACGGCCCTCCTGCGCGAGTTTTGCGGCACCGTTCCTCCGGAAATGAAAGTGCCAAAAACCCATCAAACATGAGTTTTGGGTCAAACAGAGATGCTTGGGTGCGTCCGTTGCAAAAAATTCAACCATGAGTTTTTCGGTGCATCAGTGGTTAAAACGGCCCTCCTGCGCGAGTATTGCGGCACTGTTCCTCCAGAAATGAAAGTGCCAAAAACCCACCAAACAAGAGTTTTGGGTCAAACGAGGATGATTGGGTGCGTCAGTTGCGAAAAATTCAACCAAAAAGTTTTTCGGTGCATCAGTGGGTAAAACGGTCCTCCTGCGCGAGTTTTGCGGCACCGTTCCTCCGAAATGAAAGTGCCAAAAACCCAACAAACATGAGTTTTGGGTCAAACAGAGATGATTGGGTGCGTCCATTGCGAAAAATTCAGCCGTGAGTTTTTCGGTGCATCAGTGGGTAAAACAGCCCTCCTGCGCGAGTTTTGCGGCACCGTTCCTCCGAAAATGAAAGTGCCAAAAACCCACCAAACATGAGTTCTGGGTCAAATGGAGATGATTGGGTGCGTCCGTTGCGAAAAATTCAACCAAAAAGTTTTTCGGTGCATCAGTGGGTAAAACGGTTCACCTGCGCGAGTTTTGCGGCACCGTTCCTCCGAAAATGATAGTGCCAAAAACCCACCAAACATGAGTTTTGGGTCAAACAGAGATGATTAGGTGCGTCCGTTGCGAAAAATTCAACCGTGAATTTTTCGGTGCATCAGTGGTAAAAACGGCCCTCCTGCGCGAGTTTTGCGGCACCGTTACTCCGAAAATGAAAGTGCCAAAACCCCACCAAATATGAGTTTTGGGTCAAATTGAGATTATTGGGTGCGTCCGTTGCGAAAAATTCAACAATGAGTTTTTCAGTGCATCAGTGGGTAAAACGGTCCTCCTGCGCGAGTTTTGCGGCACCGTTCCTCCGGAAATGAAAGTGCCAAAAACCCACCAAACATGAGTTTTGGGTCAAACAGAGATGATTGGGTGGGTCCATTGTGAAAAATTCAACCGTGATTTTTTCGGTGCATCAGTGGTTAAAGTGGCCCTACCGCGCGAGTTTTGCGGCACCGTTACTCCGGAAATGAACGTGTCAAAAACCCACCAAACATGAGTTTTGGATAAAATGCATATGATTGGGTGCGTCCGATGCGAAAAATTCAACCGTGAATTTTTCGGTGCCTCAGTGGGTAAAACGGCCCTCCTGCGCGAGTTTTGCGGCACCGTTCGTCCGGAAATGAAAGTGCGAAAAACCCACCAAACAAGAGTTTTGGATCAAACGAGGATGATTGGGTGCGTCCGTTGCAAAAAATTCAACCGTGAGTTTTTCGGTGCATCAGTGGGTAAAACGGCCCTCCTACGCGAGTTTTGCGGCATCGTTCCTCCGGAAATGAAAGTGCCAAAAACCCACCAAACATGAGTTTTGGGTCAAATGGAGATGATTGGGTGTGTCCGTTCCGAAAAATTCAACCAAAATTTTTTCGGTGCATCAGTGGGTAAAACGGTCCTCCGGTGCGAGTTTTGCGGCACCGTTCCTCCGGAAATGAAAGTGCCAAAAACCCACCAAACAAGAGTTTTGGGTCAAACGAGGATGATTGGGTGGGTCCGTTGTGAAAAATTCAACCGTGAGTTTTTCGGTGCATCAGTGGGTAAAACGGCCCTCCTGCGCGAGTTTTGCGGCACCGTTCCTACGGAAATGAAAGTGCCAAAAACCCACCAAACATGAGTTTTGGATCAAACGGAGATGATTGGATGCTTCCGTTGCATAAAATTCAACCGCGAGTTTTTCGGTGCATCTGTGGGAAAAACGGCCCACCGGCGCGAGTTTTGCGGCACCGTTCCTCCGGAAATGAATGTGCCAAAAACCCACCAAACATGAGTTTTGGGTCAAATGGAGATGATTGGGTGCGTCCGTTGCGAAAAATTCAACCAAAAAGTTTTTCGGTGCATCAGTGGGTAAAACGGTCCTCCTGCGCGAGTTTTGCGGCACCGTTCCTCCGAAAATGAAAGTGCCAAAAACCCACCAACCATGAGTTTTGGGTCAAACAGAGATGATTGGGTGCGTCCGTTGCGAAAAATTCAACTGTGAGTTTTTCGGTGCATCAGTGGGTAAAACGGCCCTCCTGCACGAGTTTTGCGGCACCGTTCGTCCTGCAATGAAAGTGCCAAAAACCCACCAAACAAGAGTTTTGGATCAAACGAGGATGATTGGGTGCGTCCGTTGCGAAAAATTCAACCGTGAGTTTTTCGGTGCATCAATGGGTAAAACGGCCCTCCTGCGCGAGTTTTGCGGCACCGTTCCTCCGGAAATGAAAGTGCCAAAAATCCACCAAACATGAGTTTTGGGTCAAACGGAAATGATTGGGTGCGTCCGTTGTGAAAAATTCAACAATGAGTTTTTCGGTGCATCAGGGGATAAAACGACCCCCCCCTACGCGAGTTTTGCGGCATCGTTCCTCAAAAAATAAAAGTGCCAAAATCCCACCAAACATGAGTTTTGGATCAAACGGAGATGATTGGGTGCGTCTGTTGCGAAAAATTCAACCGTGAGTTTTTCGGTGCATCAGTGGGTAAAACGGCCCTCCTGCGCGAGTTTTGCGGCACCGTTCCTACGGAAATGAAAGTGCCAAAACCCCACCAAACATGAGTTTTGGGTCAAATGGAGATGATTGGGTGGGTCCGTTGCGAAAAATTCAACAATGAGTTTTTCAATGCATCAGTGGGTAAAACGGTCCTCCTACGCGAGTTTTGCTGCACTGTTCCTCCGGTAATGAAAGTGCCAAAAACCCACCAAACATGAGTTTTGGGTCAAACAGAGATGATTGGGTGGGTCCGTTGTGAAAAATTCAACCGTGATTTTTTCGGTGCATCAGTGGTTAAAATGGCCCTACCGCGCGAGTTTTGCGGCACCGTTACTCCAGAAATGAAAGTGTCAAAAACCCACCAAACATGAGTTTTGGATAAAACGCATATGATTGGGTGCGTCCGATGCGAAAAATTCAACCGTGAATTTTTCGGTGCATCAGTGGGTAAAACGGCCCTCCTGCGCGAGTTTTGCGGCACCGTTCGTCCGGAAATGAAAGTGCAAAAAACCCTCCAAACAAGAGTTTTGGATCAAACGAGGATGATTGGGTGCGTCCGTTGCAAAAAATTCAACCGTGAGGTTTTCGGTGCATCAGTGGGTAAAACGGCCCTCCTACGCGAGTTTTGCGGCATCTTTCCTCCGGAAATGAAAGTGCCAAAAACCCACCAAACATGAGTTTTGGGTCAAATGGAGATGATTGGGTGCGTCCGTTCCGAAAAATTCAACCAAAATTTTTTCGGTGCATCAGTGGGTAAAACGGTCCTCCTGTGCGAGTTTTGCGGCACCGTTCCTCCGGAAATGATAGTGCCAAAAACCCACCAAACATGAGTTTTGGGTCAAACAGAGATGATTAGGTGCGTCCGTTGCGAAAAATTCAACCGTGAATTTTTCGGTGCATCAGTGGTAAAAACGGCCCTCCTGCGCGAGTTTTGCGGCACCGTTACTCCGAAAATGAAAGTGCCAAAACCCCACCAAATATGAGTTTTGGGTCAAATTGAGATTATTGGGTGCGTCCGTTGCGAAAAATTCAACAATGAGTTTTTCAGTGCATCAGTGGGTAAAACGGTCCTCCTGCGCGAGTTTTGCGGCACCGTTCCTCCGGAAATGAAAGTGCCAAAAACCCACCAAACATGAGTTTTGGGTCAAACAGAGATGATTGGGTGGGTCCATTGTGAAAAATTCAACCGTGATTTTTTCGGTGCATCAGTGGTTAAAGTGGCCCTACCGCGCGAGTTTTGCGGCACCGTTACTCCGGAAATGAAAGTGTCAAAAACCAACCAAACATGAGTTTTGGATAAAATGCATATGATTGGGTGCGTCCGATGCGAAAAATTCAACCGTGAATTTTTCGGTGCCTCAGTGGGTAAAACGGCCCTCCTGCGCGAGTTTTGCGGCACCGTTCGTCCGGAAATGAAAGTGCGAAAAACCCACCAAACAAGAGTTTTGGATCAAACGAGGATGATTGGGTGCGTCCGTTGCAAAAAATTCAACCGTGAGTTTTTCGGTGCATCAGTGGGTAAAACGGCCCTCCTACGCGAGTTTTGCGGCATCGTTCCTCCGGAAATGAAAGTGCCAAAAACCCACCAAACATGAGTTTTGGGTCAAATGGAGATGATTGGGTGCGTCCGTTCCGAAAAATTCAACCAAAATTTTTTCGGTGCATCAGTGGGTAAAACGGTCCTCCGGTGCGAGTTTTGCGGCACCGTTCCTCCGGAAATGAAAGTGCCAAAAACCCACCAAACAAGAGTTTTGGGTCAAACGAGGATGATTGGGTGGGTCCGTTGTGAAAAATTCAACCGTGGGTTTTTCGGTGCATCAGTGGGTAAAACGGCCCTCCTGCGCGAGTTTTGCGGCACCGTTCCTACGGAAATGAAAGTGCCAAAAACCCACCAAACATGAGTTTTGGATCAAACGGAGATGATTGGATGCTTCCGTTGCATAAAATTCAACCGCGAGTTTTTCGGTGCATCTGTGGGAAAAACGGCCCACCGGCGCGAGTTTTGCGGCACCGTTCCTCCGGAAATGAATGTGCCAAAAACCCACCAAACTTGAGTTTTGGGTCAAATGGAGATGATTGGGTGCGTCCGTTGCCAAAAATTCAACCAAAAAGTTTTTCGGTGCATCAGTGGGTAAAACGGTCCTCCTGCGCGAGTTTTGCGGCACCGTTCCTCCGAAAATGAAAGTGCCAAAAACCCACCAAACATGAGTTTTGGGTCAAACAGAGATGATTGGGTGCGTCCGTTGCGAAAAATTCAACTGTGAGTTTTTCGGTGCATCAGTGGGTAAAACGGCCCTCCTGCACGAGTTTTGCGGCACCGTTCGTCCTGAAATGAAAGTGCCAAAAACCCACCAAACAAGAGTTTTGGATCAAACGAGGATGATTGGGTGCGTCCGTTGCGAAAAATTCAACCGTGAGTTTTTCGGTGCATCAATGGGTAAAACGGCCCTCCTGCGCGAGTTTTGCGGCACCGTTCCTCCGGAAATGAAAGTGCCAAAAATCCACCAAACATGAGTTTTGGGTCAAACGGAAATGATTGGGTGCGTCCGTTGTGAAAAATTCAACAATGAGTTTTTCGGTGCATCAGGGGATAAAACGACCCCCCCCTACGCGAGTTTTGCGGCATCGTTCCTCAAAAAATAAAAGTGCCAAAATCCCACCAAACATGAGTTTTGGATCAAACGGAGATGATTGGGTGCGTCTGTTGCGAAAAATTCAACCGTGAGTTTTTCGGTGCATCAGTGGGTAAAACGGCCCTCCTGCGCGAGTTTTGCGGCACCGTTCCTACGGAAATGAAAGTGCCAAAACCCCACCAAACATGAGTTTTGGGTCAAATGGAGATGATTGGGTGGGTCCGTTGCGAAAAATTCAACAATGAGTTTTTCAATGCATCAGTGGGTAAAACGGTCCTCCTACGCGAGTTTTGCTGCACTGTTCCTCCGGTAATGAAAGTGCCAAAAACCCACCAAACATGAGTTTTGGGTCAAACAGAGATGATTGGGTGGGTCCGTTGTGAAAAATTCAACCGTGATTTTTTCGGTGCATCAGTGGTTAAAATGGCCCTACCGCGCGAGTTTTGCGGCACCGTTACTCCAGAAATGAAAGTGTCAAAAACCCACCAAACATGAGTTTTGGATAAAACGCATATGATTGGGTGCGTCCGATGCGAAAAATTCAACCGTGAATTTTTCGGTGCATCAGTGGGTAAAACGGCCCTCCTGCGCGAGTTTTGCGGCACCGTTCGTCCGGAAATGAAAGTGCAAAAAACCCTCCAAACAAGAGTTTTGGATCAAACGAGGATGATTGGGTGCGTCCGTTGCAAAAAATTCAACCGTGAGGTTTTCGGTGCATCAGTGGGTAAAACGGCCCTCCTACGCGAGTTTTGCGGCATCTTTCCTCCGGAAATGAAAGTGCCAAAAACCCACCAAACATGAGTTTTGGGTCAAATGGAGATGATTGGGTGCGTCCGTTCCGAAAAATTCAACCAAAATTTTTTCGGTGCATCAGTGGGTAAAACGGTCCTCCTGTGCGAGTTTTGCGGCACCGTTCCTCCGGAAATGATAGTGCCAAAAACCCACCAAACATGAGTTTTGGGTCAAACAGAGATGATTAGGTGCGTCCGTTGCGAAAAATTCAACCGTGAATTTTTCGGTGCATCAGTGGTAAAAACGGCCCTCCTGCGCGAGTTTTGCGGCACCGTTACTCCGAAAATGAAAGTGCCAAAACCCCACCAAATATGAGTTTTGGGTCAAATTGAGATTATTGGGTGCGTCCGTTGCGAAAAATTCAACAATGAGTTTTTCAGTGCATCAGTGGGTAAAACGGTCCTCCTGCGCGAGTTTTGCGGCACCGTTCCTCCGGAAATGAAAGTGCCAAAAACCCACCAAACATGAGTTTTGGGTCAAACAGAGATGATTGGGTGGGTCCATTGTGAAAAATTCAACCGTGATTTTTTCGGTGCATCAGTGGTTAAAGTGGCCCTACCGCGCGAGTTTTGCGGCACCGTTACTCCGGAAATGAAAGTGTCAAAAACCAACCAAACATGAGTTTTGGATAAAATGCATATGATTGGGTGCGTCCGATGCGAAAAATTCAACCGTGAATTTTTCGGTGCCTCAGTGGGTAAAACGGCCCTCCTGCGCGAGTTTTGCGGCACCGTTCGTCCGGAAATGAAAGTGCGAAAAACCCACCAAACAAGAGTTTTGGATCAAACGAGGATGATTGGGTGCGTCCGTTGCAAAAAATTCAACCGTGAGTTTTTCGGTGCATCAGTGGGTAAAACGGCCCTCCTACGCGAGTTTTGCGGCATCGTTCCTCCGGAAATGAAAGTGCCAAAAACCCACCAAACATGAGTTTTGGGTCAAATGGAGATGATTGGGTGCGTCCGTTCCGAAAAATTCAACCAAAATTTTTTCGGTGCATCAGTGGGTAAAACGGTCCTCCGGTGCGAGTTTTGCGGCACCGTTCCTCCGGAAATGAAAGTGCCAAAAACCCACCAAACAAGAGTTTTGGGTCAAACGAGGATGATTGGGTGGGTCCGTTGTGAAAAATTCAACCGTGGGTTTTTCGGTGCATCAGTGGGTAAAACGGCCCTCCTGCGCGAGTTTTGCGGCACCGTTCCTACGGAAATGAAAGTGCCAAAAACCCACCAAACATGAGTTTTGGATCAAACGGAGATGATTGGATGCTTCCGTTGCATAAAATTCAACCGCGAGTTTTTCGGTGCATCTGTGGGAAAAACGGCCCACCGGCGCGAGTTTTGCGGCACCGTTCCTCCGGAAATGAATGTGCCAAAAACCCACCAAACTTGAGTTTTGGGTCAAATGGAGATGATTGGGTGCGTCCGTTGCCAAAAATTCAACCAAAAAGTTTTTCGGTGCATCAGTGGGTAAAACGGTCCTCCTGCGCGAGTTTTGCGGCACCGTTCCTCCGAAAATGAAAGTGCCAAAAACCCACCAAACATGAGTTTTGGGTCAAACAGAGATGATTGGGTGCGTCCGTTGCGAAAAATTCAACTGTGAGTTTTTCGGTGCATCAGTGGGTAAAACGGCCCTCCTGCACGAGTTTTGCGGCACCGTTCGTCCTGAAATGAAAGTGCCAAAAACCCACCAAACAAGAGTTTTGGATCAAACGAGGATGATTGGGTGCGTCCGTTGCGAAAAATTCAACCGTGAGTTTTTCGGTGCATCAATGGGTAAAAACGGCCCTCCTGCGCGAGTTTTGCGGCACCGTTCCTCCGGAAATGAAAGTGCCAAAAATCCACCAAACATGAGTTTTGGGTCAAACGGAAATGATTGGGTGCGTCCGTTGTGAAAATTCAACAATGAGTTTTTCGGTGCATCAGGGGATAAAACGACCCCCCCCTACGCGAGTTTTGCGGCATCGTTCCTCAAAAAATAAAAGTGCCCAAATCCCACCAAACATGAGTTTTGGATCAAACGGAGATGATTGGGTGCGTCTGTTGCGAAAAATTCAACCGTGAGTTTTTCGGTGCATCAGTGGGTAAAACGGCCCTCCTGCGCGAGTTTTGCGGCACCGTTCCTACGGAAATGAAAGTGCCAAAACCCCACCAAACATGAGTTTTGGGTCAAATGGAGATGATTGGGTGGGTCCGTTGCGAAAAATTCAACAATGAGTTTTTCAATGCATCAGTGGGTAAAACGGTCCTCCTACGCGAGTTTTGCTGCACTGTTCCTCCGGTAATGAAAGTGCCAAAAACCCACCAAACATGAGTTTTGGGTCAAACAGAGATGATTGGGTGGGTCCGTTGTGAAAAATTCAACCGTGATTTTTTCGGTGCATCAGTGGTTAAAATGGCCCTACCGCGCGAGTTTTGCGGCACCGTTACTCCGGAAATGAAAGTGTCAAAAACCCACCAAACATGAGTTTTGGATAAAACGCATATGATTGGGTGCGTCCGATGCGAAAAATTCAACCGTGAATTTTTCGGTGCATCAGTGGGTAAAACGGCCCTCCTGCGCGAGTTTTGCGGCACCGTTCGTCCGGAAATGAAAGTGCAAAAAACCCTCCAAACAAGAGTTTTGGATCAAACGAGGATGATTGGGTGCGTCCGTTGCAAAAAATTCAACCGTGAGGTTTTCGGTGCATCAGTGGGTAAAACGGCCCTCCTACGCGAGTTTTGCGGCATCTTTCCTCCGGAAATGAAAGTGCCAAAAACCCACCAAACATGAGTTTTGGGTCAAATGGAGATGATTGGGTGCGTCCGTTCCGAAAAATTCAACCAAAATTTTTTCGGTGCATCAGTGGGTAAAACGGTCCTCCTGTGCGAGTTTTGCGGCACCGTTCCTCCGAAATGATAGTGCCAAAAACCCACCAAACATGAGTTTTGGGTCAAATAGAGATGATTAGGTGCGTCCGTTGCGAAAAATTCAACCGTGAATTTTTCGGTGCATCAGTGGTAAAAACGGCCCTCCTGCGCGAGTTTTGCGGCACCGTTACTCCGAAAATGAAAGTGCCAAAACCCCACCAAATATGAGTTTTGGGTCAAATTGAGATTATTGGGTGCGTCCGTTGCGAAAAATTCAACAATGAGTTTTTCAGTGCATCAGTGGGTAAAACGGTCCTCCTGCGCGAGTTTTGCGGCACCGTTCCTCCGGAAATGAAAGTGCCAAAAACCCACCAAACATGAGTTTTGGGTCAAACAGAGATGATTGGGTGGGTCCATTGTGAAAAATTCAACCGTGATTTTTTCGGTGCATCAGTGGATAAAGTGGCCCTACCGCGCGAGTTTTGCGGCACCGTTACTCCGGAAATGAAAGTGTCAAAAACCCACCAAACATGAGTTTTGGATAAAATGCATATGATTGGGTGCGTCCGATGCGAAAAATTCAACCGTGAATTTTTCGGTGCCTCAGTGGGTAAAACGGCCCTCCTGCGCGAGTTTTGCGGCACCGTTCGTCCGGAAATGAAAGTGCGAAAAACCCACCAAACAAGAGTTTTGGATCAAACGAGGATGATTGGGTGCGTCCGTTGCAAAAAATTCAACCGTGAGTTTTTCGGTGCATCAGTGGGTAAAACGGCCCTCCTACGCGAGTTTTGCGGCATCGTTCCTCCGGAAATGAAAGTGCCAAAAACCCACCAAACATGAGTTTTGGGTCAAATGGAGATGATTGGGTGCGTCCGTTCCGAAAAATTCAACCAAAATTTTTTCGGTGCATCAGTGGGTAAAACGGTCCTCCGGTGCGAGTTTTGCGGCACCGTTCCTCCGGAAATGAAAGTGCCAAAAACCCACCAAACAAGAGTTTTGGGTCAAACGAGGATGATTGGGTGGGTCCGTTGTGAAAAATTCAACCGTGAGTTTTTCGGTGCATCAGTGGGTAAAACGGCCCTCCTGCGCGAGTTTTGCGGCACCGTTCCTACGGAAATGAAAGTGCCAAAAACCCACCAAACATGAGTTTTGGATCAAACGGAGATGATTGGATGCTTCCGTTGCATAAAATTCAACCGCGAGTTTTTCGGTGCATCTGTGGGAAAAACGGCCCACCGGCGCGAGTTTTGCGGCACCGTTCCTCCGGAAATGAATGTGCCAAAAACCCACCAAACATGAGTTTTGGGTCAAATGGAGATGATTGGGTGCGTCCGTTGCGAAAAATTCAACCAAAAAGTTTTTCGGTGCATCAGTGGGTAAAACGGTCCTCCTGCGCGAGTTTTGCGGCACCGTTCCTCCGAAAATGAAAGTGCCAAAAACCCACCAAACATGAGTTTTGGGTCAAACAGAGATGATTGGGTGCGTCCGTTGCGAAAAATTCAACTGTGAGTTTTTCGGTGCATCAGTGGGTAAAACGGCCCTCCTGCACGAGTTTTGCGGCACCGTTCGTCCTGAAATGAAAGTGCCAAAAACCCACCAAACAAGAGTTTTGGATCAAACGAGGATGATTGGGTGCGTCCGTTGCGAAAAATTCAACCGTGAGTTTTTCGGTGCATCAATGGGTAAAACGGCCCTCCTGCGCGAGTTTTGCGGCACCGTTCCTCCGGAAATGAAAGTGCCAAAAATCCACCAAACATGAGTTTTGGGTCAAACGGAAATGATTGGGTGCGTCCGTTGTGAAAAATTCAACAATGAGTTTTTCGGTGCATCAGGGGATAAAATGACCCCCCCTACGCGAGTTTTGCGGCATCGTTCCTCAAAAAATAAAAGTGCCAAAATCCCACCAAACATGAGTTTTGGATCAAACGGAGATGATTGGGTGCGTCTGTTGCGAAAAATTCAACCGTGAGTTTTTCGGTGCATCAGTGGGTAAAACGGCCCTCCTGCGCGAGTTTTGCGGCACCGTTCCTACGGAAATGAAAGTGCCAAAACCCCACCAAACATGAGTTTTGGGTCAAATGGAGATGATTGGGTGGGTCCGTTGCGAAAAATTCAACAATGAGTTTTTCAATGCATCAGTGGGTAAAACGGTCCTCCTACGCGAGTTTTGCTGCACTGTTCCTCCGGTAATGAAAGTGCCAAAAACCCACCAAACATGAGTTTTGGGTCAAACAGAGATGATTGGGTGGGTCCGTTGTGAAAAATTCAACCGTGATTTTTTCGGTGCATCAGTGGTTAAAATGGCCCTACCGCGCGAGTTTTGCGGCACCGTTACTCCGGAAATAAAAGTGTCAAAAACCCACCAAACATGAGTTTTGGATAAAACGCATATGATTGGGTGCGTCCGATGCGAAAAATTCAACCGTGAATTTTTCGGTGCATCAGTGGGTAAAACGGCCCTCCTACGCGAGTTTTGCGGCACCGTTCGTCCGGAAATGAAAGTGCAAAAAACCCTCCAACAAGAGTTTTGGATCAAACGAGGATGATTGGGTGCGTCCGTTGCAAAAAATTCAACCGTGAGGTTTTCGGTGCATCAGTGGGTAAAACGGCCCTCCTACGCGAGTTTTGCGGCATCTTTCCTCCGGAAATGAAAGTGCCAAAAACCCACCAAACATGAGTTTTGGGTCAAATGGAGATGATTGGGTGCGTCCGTTCCGAAAAATTCAACCAAAATTTTTTCGGTGCATCAGTGGGTAAAACGGTCCTCCTGTGCGAGTTTTGCGGCACCGTTCCTCCGGAAATGAAAGTGCCAAAAACCCACCAAACAAGAGTTTTGGTTCAAACGAGGATGATTGGGTGGGTCCATTGTGAAAAATTCAACCGTGAGTTTTTCGGTGCATCAGTGGGTAAAACGGCCCTCCTGCGCGAGTTTTGCGGCACCGTTCCTACGGAAATGAAAGTGCCAAAAACCCACCAAACATGAGTTTTGGATCAAACGGAGATGATTGGATGCTTCCGTTGCATAAAATTCAACCGCGAGTTTTTCGGTGCATCAGTGGGAAAAACGGCCCACCAGCGCGAGTTTTGCGGCACCGTTCGTCCGGAAATGAATGTGCCAAAAACCCACCAAACATGAGTTTTGGGTCAAATGGAGATGATTGGGTGCGTCCGTTGCGAAAAATTCAACCAAAAAGTTTTTCGGTGCATCAGTGGGTAAAACGGTCCTCCTGCGCGAGTTTTGCGGCACTGTTCCTCCGGAAATGAAAGTGCCAAAAACCCACCAAACATGAGTTTTGGGTCAAACAGAGATGATTGGGTGTGTCTGTTGCAAAAAATTCAACCGTGAGTTTTTCGGTGCATCAGTGGTTAAAACGGCCCTCCTGTGCGAGTTTTGCGGCACCGTTCCTTCGGAAATGAAAGTGCCAAAAACCCACCAAACATGAGTTCTGGGTCAAATGGAGATGATTGGGTGCGTCCGTTGCGAAAAATTCAACAATGAGTTTTTCAGTGCACCAGTGGGTAAAACGGTCCTCCTGCGCGAGTTTTGCGGCACCGTTCCTCCGGAAATGAAAGTGCCAAAAACCCACCAAACATGAGTTTTGGGTCAAATAGAGATGATTGGGTGCGTCCGTTGCGAAAAATTCAATAGTGAGTTTTTCGGTGCATCAGTGGTTAAAACGACCCTCCTGCGCGAGTTTTGCGGCACCATTCCTCCGGAAATGAAAGCGCCAAAAACCCACCAAACAAGAGTTTTGGGTCAAACGAGGATGATTGTGTGTGTCCATTGTCAAAAATTCAACCATGAGTTTTTCGGTGCATCAGTGGTTAAAACGGCCCTCCTTCGCGAGTTTTGCGGCACCGTTCCTTCGGAAATGAAAGTGCCAAAAACCCACCAAACATGAGTTCTGGGTCAAATGGAGATGATTGGGTGCGTCCGTTGCGAAAAATTCAACAATGAGTTTTTCAGTGCATCAGTGGGTAAAACGGTCCTCCTGCGCGAGTTTTGCGGCACCGTTCCTCCGGAATTGAAAGTGCCAAAAACCCACCAAACAAGAGTTTTGGGTCAAACGAGGATGATTGGGTGCGTCCGTTGCGAAAAATTCAACCGTGAGTTTTTCGGTACATCAGTGGGTAAAACGGCCCTCCTACGCGAGTTTTCGGCACCGTTTCTCCGGAAATGAAAGTGCCAAAAACCCACCAAACATGAGTTTTGGGTCAAATGGAGATGATTGGGTGCGTCCGTTGCGAAAAATTGAACCAAAATTTTTTCGGTGCATCAGTGGGTAAAACGGTCCTCCTGCGCGAGTTTTGCGGCACCGTTCCTCCGAAAATGAAAGTGCCAAAAACCCACCAAACATGAGTTTTGGGTCAAACAGAGATGATTGGGTGCGTCCGTTGCGAAAAATTCAACCGTGAGTTTTTCGTTGCATCAGTGGGTAAAACGGCCCACCTGCGCGAGTTTTGCGGCACCGTTCCTCCGGTAACGAAAGTGCCAAAAACCCACCAAACAAGAGTTTTGGGTCAAACATGGATGATTGGGTGGGTCCATTGTGAAAAATTCAACCGTGAGTTTTTCGGTGCATCAGTGGGTAAAACGGCCCTCCTGCGCGAGTTTTGCGGCACCGTTCCTCCGGAAATGAAAGTGCCAAAAACCCATCAAACATGAGTTTTGGGTCAAACAGAGATGCTTGGGTGCGTCCGTTGCAAAAAATTCAACCGTGAGTTTTTCGGTGCATCAGTGGTTAAAACGGCCCTCCTGCGCGAGTATTGCGGCACTGTTCCTCCGGAAATGAAAGTGCCAAAACCCACCAAACAAGAGTTTTGGGTCAAACGAGGATGATTGGGTGCGTTAGTTGCGAAAAATTCAACCAAAAAGTTTTTCGGTGCATCAGTGGGTAAAACGGTCCTCCTGCGCGAGTTTTGCGGCACCGTTCCTCCGAAAATGAAAGTGCCAAAAACCCACCAAACATGAGTTTTGGGTCAAACAGAGATGATTGGGTGCGTCCGTTGCGAAAAATTCAACCGTGAGTTTTTCGGTGCATCAGTGGGTAAAACGACCCTCCTGCACGAGTTTTGCGGCACCGTTCGTCCTGAAATGAAAGTGCCAAAAACCCACCAAACAAGAGTTTTGGATCAAACAAGGATGATTGGATGCGTCCGTTGCGAAAAATTCAACCGTGAGTTTTTTGGTGCATCAATGGGTAAAACGGCCCTCCTGCGCGAGTTTTGCGGCACCGTTCCTCCGGAAATGAAAGTGTCAAAAATCCACCAAACATGAGTTTTGGGTCAAACGGAGATGATTGGGTGCGTCCGTTGTGAAAAATTCAACAATGAGTTTTTCGGTGCATCAGTGGTTAAAACGTGCGGCATCGTTCCTCAAAAAATAAAAGTGCCAAAATCCCACCAAACATGAGTTTTGGATCAAACGGAGATGATTGGGTGCGTCTGTTGCGAAAAATTCAACCGTGAGTTTTTCGGTGCATCAGTGGGTAAAACGGCCCTCCTGCGCGAGTTTTGCGGCACCGTTCCTACGGAAATGAAAGTGCCAAAACCTCACCAAACATGAGTTTTGGGTCAAATGGAGATGATTGGGTGGGTCCGTTGCGAAAAATTCAACAATGAGTTTTTCAATGCATCAGTGGGTAAAACAGTCCTCCTGCGCGAGTTTTGCTGCACCGTTCCTCCCAAAATGAAAGTGCCAAAAACCCACCAAACATGAGTTTTGGGTCAAACAGAGATGATTGGGTGCGTCCGTTGCGAAAAATTCAACCGTGAGTTTTTCGGTGCATCAGTGGTTAAAACGGCACCCCTGCGCGAGTTTTGCGGCACCGTTCCTACGGAAATGAAAGTGCCAAAACCCCACCAAACATGAGTTTTGGGTCAAATGGAGATGATTGGGTGGGTCCGTTGCGAAAAATTCAACAATGAGTTTTTCAATGCATCAGTGGGTAAAACAGTCCTCCTGCGCGAGTTTTGCTGCACCGTTCCTCCCAAAATGAAAGTGCCAAAAACCCATCAAACATGAGTTTTGGGTCAAACAGAGATGATTGGGTGCGTCCGTTGCGAAAAATTCAACCGTGAGTTTTTCGGTGCATCAGTGGTTAAAACGTCCCTCCTGCGCGAGTTTTGCGGCACCGTTCCTCCGGAAATGAAAGTGCCAAAAACCCACCAAACATGTGCTTTGGATCAAATGGAGATGATTGGGTGCGTCCGTTGCAAAAAATTCAACCAAAAAGTTTTTCGGTGCATCAGTGGGTAAAACGGTCCTCCTGCGCGAGTTTTGCGGCACTGTTCCTCCGGAAATGAAAGTGCCAAAAACCCACCAAACATGAGTTTTGGGTCAAACAGAGATGATTGGGTGTGTCTGTTGCAAAAAATTCAACCGTGAGTTTTTCGGTGCATCAGTGGTTAAAACGGCCCTCCTGTGCGAGTTTTGCGGCACCGTTCCTTCGGAAATGAAAGTGCCAAAACCCACCAAACATGAGTTCTGGGTCAAATGGAGATGATTGGGTGCGTCCGTTGCGAAAAATTCAACAATGAGTTTTTCAGTGCACCAGTGGGTAAAACGGTCCTCCTGCGCGAGTTTTGCGGCACCGTTCCTCCGGAAATGAAAGTGCCAAAAACCCACCAAACATGAGTTTTGGGTCAAATAGAGATGATTGGGTGCGTCCGTTGCGAAAAATTCAATAGTGAGTTTTTCGGTGCATCAGTGGTTAAAACGACCCTCCTGCGCGAGTTTTGCGGCACCATTCCTCCAGAAATGAAAGTGCCAAAAACCCACCAAACAAGAGTTTTGGGTCAAACGAGGATGATTGTGTGTGTCCATTGTCAAAAATTCAACCGTGAGTTTTTCGGTGCATCAGTGGTTAAAACGGCCCTCCTTCGCGAGTTTTGCGGCACCGTTCCTTCGGAAATGAAAGTGCCAAAAACCCACCAAACATGAGTTCTGGGTCAAATGGAGATGATTGGGTGCGTCCGTTGCGAAAAATTCAACAATGAGTTTTTCAGTGCATCAGTGGGTAAAACGGTCCTCCTGCGCGAGTTTTGCGGCACCGTTCCTACGGAAATGAAAGTGCCAAAAACCCACCAAACATGAGTTTTGGATCAAACGGAGATGATTGGATGCTTCCGTTGCATAAAATTCAACCGCGAGTTTTTCGGTGCATCTGTGGGAAAAATGGCCCACCGGCGCGAGTTTTGCGGCACCGTTCCTCCAGAAATGAATGTGCCAAAAACCCACCAAACATGAGTTTTGGGTCAAATGGAGATGATTGGGTGCGTCCGTTGCGAAAAATTCAACCAAAAAGTTTTTCGGTGCATCAGTGGGTAAAACGGTCCTCCTGCGCGAGTTTTGCGGCACCGTTCCTACGGAAATGAAAGTGCCAAAAACCCACCAAACATGAGTTTTGGATCAAACGGAGATGATTGGATGCTTCCGTTGCATAAAATTGAACCGCGAGTTTTTCGGTGCATCTGTGAGAAAAACGGCCCACCGGCGCGAGTTTTGCGGCACCGTTCGTCCTGAAATGAAAGTGCCAAAAACCCACCAAACAAGAGTTTTGGATCAAACAAGGATGATTGGATGCGTCCGTTGCGAAAAATTCAACCGTGAGTTTTTTGGTGCATCAATGGGTAAAACGGCCCTCCTGCGCGAGTTTTGCGGCACCGTTCCTCCGGAAATGAAAGTGTCAAAAATCCACCAAACATGAGTTTTGGGTCAAACGGAGATGATTGGGTGCGTCCGTTGTGAAAAATTCAACAATGAGTTTTTCGGTGCATCAGTGGTTAAAACGTGCGGCATCGTTCCTCAAAAAATAAAAGTGCCAAAATCCCACCAAACATGAGTTTTGGATCAAACGGAGATGATTGGGTGCGTCTGTTGCGTAAAATTCAACCGTGAGTTTTTCGGTGCATCAGTGGGTAAAACGGCCCTCCTGCGCGAGTTTTGCGGCACCGTTCCTACGGAAATGAAAGTGCCAAAACCCCACCAAACATGAGTTTTGGGTCAAATGGAGATGATTGGGTGGGTCCGTTGCGAAAAATTCAACAATGAGTTTTTCAATGCATCAGTGGGTAAAACAGTCCTCCTGCGCGAGTTTTGCTGCACCGTTCCTCCCAAAATGAAAGTGCCAAAAACCCACCAAACATGAGTTTTGGGTCAAACAGAGATGATTGGGTGCGTCCGTTGCGAAAAATTCAACCGTGAGTTTTTCGGTGCATCAGTGGTTAAAACGGCACCCCTGCGCGAGTTTTGCGGCACCGTTCCTACGGAAATGAAAGTGCCAAAACCCCACCAAACATGAGTTTTGGGTCAAATGGAGATGATTGGGTGGGTCCGTTGCGAAAAATTCAACAATGAGTTTTTCAATGCATCAGTGGGTAAAACAGTCCTCCTGCGCGAGTTTTGCTGCACCGTTCCTCCCAAAATGAAAGTGCCAAAAACCCATCAAACATGAGTTTTGGGTCAAACAGAGATGATTGGGTGCGTCCGTTGCGAAAAATTCAACCGTGAGTTTTTCGGTGCATCAGTGGTTAAAACGGCCCTCCTGCGCGAGTTTTGCGGCACCGTTCCTCCGGAAATGAAAGTGCCAAAAACCCACCAAACATGTGTTTTGGATCAAATGGAGATGATTGGGTGCGTCCGTTGCAAAAAATTCAACCAAAAAGTTTTTCGGTGCATCAGTGGGTAAAACGGTCCTCCTGCGCGAGTTTTGCGGCACTGTTCCTCCGGAAATGAAAGTGCCAAAAACCCACCAAACATGAGTTTTGGGTCAAATGGAGATGATTGGGTGCGTCCGTTCCGAAAAATTCAACCAAAATTTTTTCGGTGCATCAGTGGGTAAAACGGTCCTCCGGTGCGAGTTTTGCGGCACCGTTCCTCCGGAAATGAAAGTGCCAAAAACCCACCAAACAAGAGTTTTGGGTCAAACGAGGATGATTGGGTGGGTCCGTTGTGAAAAATTCAACCGTGAGTTTTTCGGTGCATCAGTGGGTAAAACGGCCCTCCTGCGCGAGTTTTGCGGCACCGTTCCTACGGAAATGAAAGTGCCAAAAACCCACCAAACATGAGTTTTGGATCAAACGGAGATGATTGGATGCTTCCGTTGCATAAAATTCAACCGCGAGTTTTTCGGTGCATCTGTGGGAAAAATGGCCCACCGGCGCGAGTTTTGCGGCACCGTTCCTCCGGAAATGAATGTGCCAAAAACCCACCAAACATGAGTTTTGGGTCAAATGGAGATGATTGGGTGCGTCCGTTGCGAAAAATTCAACCAAAAAGTTTTTCGGTGCATCAGTGGGTAAAACGGTCCTCCTGCGCGAGTTTTGCGGCACCGTTCCTCCGAAAATGAAAGTGCCAAAAACCCACCAAACATGAGTTTTGGGTCAAACAGAGATGATTGGGTGCGTCCGTTGCGAAAAATTCAACTGTGAGTTTTTCGGTGCATCAGTGGGTAAAACGGCCCTCCTGCACGAGTTTTGCGGCACCGTTCGTCCTGAAATGAAAGTGCCAAAAACCCACCAAACAAGAGTTTTGGATCAAACGAGGATGATTGGGTGCGTCCGTGGCGAAAAATTCAACCGTGAGTTTTTCGGTGCGTCAATGGGTAAAACGGCCCTCCTGCGCGAGTTTTGCGGCACCGTTCCTCCGGAAATGAAAGTGCCAAAAATCCACCAAACATGAGTTTTGGGTCAAACGGAAATGATTGGGTGCGTCCGTTGTGAAAAATTCAACAATGAGTTTTTCGGTGCATCAGGGGATAAAATGACCCCCCCCTATGCGAGTTTTGCGGCATCGTTCCTCAAAAAATAAAAGTGCCAAAATACAACCAAACATGAGTTTTGGATCAAACGGAGATGATTGGGTGCGTCTGTTGCGAAAAATTCAACCGTGAGTTTTTCGGTGCATCAGTGGGTAAAACGGCCCTCCTGCGCGAGTTTTGCGGCACCGTTCCTACGGAAATGAAAGTGCCAAAACCCCACCAAACATGAGTTTTGGGTCAAATGGAGATGATTGGGTGGGTCCGTTGCGAAAAATTCAACAATGAGTTTTTCAATGCATCAGTGGGTAAAACGGTCCTCCTACGCGAGTTTTGCTGCACTGTTCCTCCGGTAATGAAAGTGCCAAAAACCCACCAAACATGAGTTTTGGGTCAAACAGAGATGATTGGGTGGGTCCGTTGTGAAAAATTCAACCGTGATTTTTTCGGTGCATCAGTGGTTAAAATGGCCCTACCGCGCGAGTTTTGCGGCACCGTTACTCCGGAAATGAAAGTGTCAAAAACCCACCAAACATGAGTTTTGGATAAAACGCATATGATTGGGTGCGTCCGATGCGAAAAATTCAACCGTGAATTTTTTGGTGCATCAGTGGGTAAAACGGCCCTCCTGCGCGAGTTTTGCGGCACCGTTCGTCCGGAAATGAAAGTGCAAAAAACCCTCCAAACAAGAGTTTTGGATCAAACGAGGATGATTGGGTGCGTCCGTTGCAAAAAATTCAACCGTGAGGTTTTCGGTGCATCAGTGGGTAAAACAGCCCTCCTACGCGAGTTTTCCGGCATCTTTCCTCCGGAAATGAAAGTGCCAAAAACCCACCAAACATGAGTTTTGGGTCAAATTGAGATGATTGGGTGCGTCCGTTCCGAAAAATTCAACCAAAATTTTTTCGGTGCATCAGTGGGTAAAACGGTCCTCCTGTGCGAGTTTTGCGGCACCGTTCCTCCGGAAATGAAAGTGCCAAAAACCCACCAAACAAGAGTTTTGGTTCAAACGAGGATGATTGGGTGGGTCCATTGTGAAAAATTCAACCGTGAGTTTTTCGGTGCATCAGTGGGTAAAACGGCCCTCCTGCGCGAGTTTTGCGGCACCGTTCCTACGGAAATGAAAGTGCCAAAAACCCACCAAACATGAGTTTTGGATCAAACGGAGATGATTGGATGCTTCCGTTGCATAAAATTCAACCGCGAGTTTTTCGGTGCATCAGTGGGAAAAACGGCCCACCAGCGCGAGTTTTGCGGCACCGTTCCTCCGGAAATGAATGTGCCAAAAACCCACCAAACATGAGTTTTGGGTCAAATGGAGATGATTGGGTGCGTCCGTTGCGAAAAATTCAACCAAAAAGTTTTTCGGTGCATCAGTGGGTAAAACGGTCCTCCTGCGCGAGTTTTGCGGCACTGTTCCTCTGGAAATGAAAGTGCCAAAAACCCACCAAACATGAGTTTTGGGTCAAACAGAGATGATTGGGTGTGTCTGTTGCAAAAAATTCAACCGTGAGTTTTTCGGTGCATCAGTGGTTAAAACGGCCCTCCTGTGCGAGTTTTGCGGCACCGTTCCTTCGGAAATGTGATGCGAACCCGCTAGGGTTTTTGCCCGATCTTTCGATGAGAAACGGGGATAACTCGATTGGTGGATGGAGATGACGTTCACGGCCCGACTACAGCCCTCAAGACCGCGCCTTAGCAACCGATACACCACGTCCAATAGCCGTCACGATCTTGTGGAGCGCGACAACCAGCCCCTAGGGCTCCCGTCCTGCAAGCAATCGAAGAACTAGCAAGAACGAGGAAACAAGCACTGAATTTGCAAGATGAAATTGAAGGTTTCAAACTGAATCTTAATCTACAATGGGGTTCCGAAGACAAGGAGACGGGCGGCTGATCCTGCACGCGCGCCTACAAGCAAGTAGCTAAGGCTAAACTTGATCTAAACAAAACCCCCAAACCGACCATGGCGGCTATAGAGGGATATAAGTAGATGGATTGACGACCAAAAGAGTGTTGGGGTCGTCCTCCAACCCTAGGACGCGTCCCTAATGGACCCAACTTGATACATGGGCCATAAGCCCAAAATGAGGTGACGCAGCACCCTGGACAGCAAGACCTGTCGACGGTAATTGGATCATTGCCGCTGATGCCGAACAGATATTGACGTGGGACTTGATTCATATGAAAGTAAACTTGATAAGCTTTCCAACAAGTCCTGAAGCGCCTGAATCCGAATCCGTATGCAACCGTGGTGGCGGTCACAAGTTGGCGCTTTGCTGCAGTCCGAATCCGGCTACCGCGAGTCCTTCTCCCTTTCGGTCTTCTCCTCGGTTCCTAATCAAAAGAAGAGTGCACGCGTTTCCATTGTCTAAACAAGATGGACAAGAGCTTATCATGGAACTCACTTGATGATTAAGTTGACGAGCACGAGCACGAGTAAGAGGGCCAGCTATAGGTTGTGTCGGAGAGGATGTATTGCTGGTGTTAATGTCCTCATCATCCTCCCTTTCTTGCATTTGAGTCGTCCTCGACTCAAGCTCATCTTCCTCACCCAAATAAGGCTTCAAATCTGCAATGTTAAATGTGGGACTAACCCCAAAATCTGCAGGAAGATCAAGCTTATATGCATTCTCATTAATTCGTTGCAGCACTTTAAAAGGACCATCAGCTCTAGGCATCAATTTGGATTTTCTCAGTTCTGGAAATCTATCTTTTCGCAAATGCAACCAAACCAAATCCCCAGGTTCCAGAATCAATTGCTTTCTACCTTTATCTCCAGCGCATTTGTACTTAGCATTCATGCGCTCTATGTTTTCTTTAGTGGCTTCATGCAATTTTAACATTAATTCAGCACGTTGCTTAGCATCAAAATTCATTTTTTCAGAACTTGGCAAAGGCATTAAATCAATAGGAGCACGTGGCAAGAAGCCATAGACAATCTCAAAAGGACACATTTTTGTAGTAGAATGCAATGAACGATTATAAGCGAACTCAATATGAGGTAAACATTCTTCCCACATCTTAATATTCTTCTTTAAAACAGCCCTTAACATAGTGGATAAAGTTCTATTCACAACTTCAGTTTGACCATCAGTTTGGGGATGACAAGTGGTGGAAAATAAAAGCTTAGTCCCCAATTTAAACCACAAAGTCTTCCAAAAATGACTAAGAAATTTAGCATCACGATCAGAAACAATTGTGTTGGGCACACCATGTAAGCGAACAATTTCTCGAAAGAACAAATCAGCAATATTTGTAGCATCATCAGTTTTATGACATGGTATGAAATGTGCCATCTTAGAAAATCTATCAACAACCACAAACACACTATCACGTCCCCTCCTAGTCCTTGGTAAACCCAACACAAAATCCATAGATATATCCTCCCAAGGAGCATTAGGAACAGGAAGAGGTAGATACAAACCGTGGGGATTTAACCGTGACTTTGCCTTTTGACATGTTGTGCAACGAGCAACAAACCTCTCCACATCTCTCTTCATCCTTGGCCAAAAGAAATGACCAGCAAGTATGTCCTCGGTCTTCTTTGCTCCAAAATGTCCCATCAAGCCACCTCCATGTGCTTCCTGCAACAACAACAAACGAACAGAGCTAGCTGGAATGCATAGCTTGTTAGCTCTAAACACAAACCCATCACTAACGATGAATTTGTTCCATCCTTTTCCATCTTTACAATGCAGCAACACGTCTCTAAAATCAGCATCGTGAACATATTGGTCCTTAATTGTTTCTAACCCAAAGATCTTATAATCAAGTTGATTCAGCAAAGTATATCTCCGTGACAAAGCATCAGCAATAATATTCTCCTTCCCTTTCTTGTGTTTAATAATATAAGGAAAAGATTCAATAAATTCAACCCATTTTGCATGCCTACGATTCAGTTTTCCTTGACTACGAATATGTTTTAAAGATTCATGATCAGAATGGATAACAAACTCTTTGGGCCACAAATAATGCTGCCATGTCTCTAATGTTCGAACAAGAGCATAGAGTTCTTTATCATAAGTAGAATAATTGAGAACAGGCCCACTCAATTTCTCACTAAAATATGCAATAGGCTTTCCCTCTTGTAACAAAACACCTCCCAGACCAATTCCACTAGCATCACATTCAAGCTCAAAAGTCTTATTAAAATCAGGAAGTTGTAGGAGAGGCGCGTGAGTTAACTTATCTTTCAACATGTCGAATGAATTCTCTTGTGTTTTGCCCCACTCAAAAGGCACCCCCTTCTTGGTAAGCTCATTCAATGGTGCAGCAATGGTGCTGAAATCCTTCACAAAACGGCGATAGAATCCAGCAAGTCCTAGGAAACTCCGCACCTGGGTGATAGTCTTTGGGACAGGCCATCCCTGTATAGCTTCCACCTTGGCTTGATCAACCTCAATTCCCTGTGGAGTTACAACATAACCAAGAAAAGATACTCGATCGGTGCAAAAGGTGCACTTCTCAAGGTTACCAAATAAGCGTGCCTCGCGTAGTGCATTAAAAACAGCACGTAAATGATCAAGATGTTCATCCAATAATTTGCTGTAAATTAATATATCATCAAAATATACGACAACAAATTTCCCAATGAAAGCACGCAAAACCTCGTTCATTAATCTCATGAAAGTACTAGGTGCATTAGTTAACCCAAAAGGCATGACTAACCACTCATATAAACCGAACTTAGTTTTGAAAGCAGTTTTCCATTCATCTCCCAATTTCATACGAATCTGGTGGTAGCCACTACGTAAATCAACTTTTGAAAACACAACAGCACCACTCAGTTCATCTAGCATATCATCTAATCGTGGAATAGGGTGTCGATATCGAATGGTGATATTATTAATAGCTCTACAATCAACACACATACGCCATGTTCCATCTTTCTTAGGCACTAAAATTACTGGAACAGCACAAGGGCTAAGGGATTCTCGCACATAACCTTTGTCCAGTAGTTCTTGCACTTGTCGCTGAATTTCCTTTGTTTCTTCCGGGTTTGTCCTGTATGGCGCACGGTTTGGCAAAGATGCACCAGGAATAAGATCAATTTGGTGCTCAATCCCACGTAGTGGTGGCAGCCCCGCTGGTACCGCACTTGGAAACACATCGGAATACTCCTGCAAAACGTTAGCAACAGCAGGGGGCAAAGAACATTGCATATCCTCAATTGAAATCAAAGCATCCTTGCATATCAAAGCATAAGCAACAGAAGTGGATGCATTGAACTCATTAATATCTGATTTGGTAGCTATCATACAACGTCCTTTCAGTTTTATCTCATCTTTGTTACCAATTACAGATTTATCATTTTTATTGCTCTCGCTCTTTGCTTTAGTAGCCCTTGCAACATCAGTTTGCATAATAGTTTCAGGGGACATAGGATGCAGCACAATTTTGCGATCATGGTATAGAAAAGAATACTGATTTGATCTACCATGATGCATAGAATCTCTATCAAATTGCCAAGGTCTACCTAGCAGAATGTTACAAGCTTGCATAGGCACAACATCACATTCAACAATATCTTTGTAGGATCCGATGGAAAAATTGATTCTCACAAGTCTAGTTACCTTTGCCTTACCACTGTTGTTCAGCCATTGGATGTAGTAGGGATGCGGGTGTGGTTTGGTGTTGAGGGCAAGTTTCTGCACCATATCGCTGCTTGCCAAGTTGTTGCAGCTACCTCCATCAATGATCATGCGGCAGGAACGCTCTTTGATGACACACTTTGTTTGGAATAAAATATGTCGCTGATTTTGCTCCGCCTTCTCCATTTGTGCACTAAGCACTCGCTGCACGATCAAGCTTTCATAGTGGTCCGCTTCACCTGCATTAATATGTTCTTCTATTTGTTCTTCATTACCTGCATGGTCAGACGCAAGCAGTGCAAGCGTGTCTTCATCAAAATCACTAGCAGATGAGCACTCACCATCATCTTTGACAATCATAACTCGCTTGTTTGGACAGTCACGCATCATGTGTCCATATCCCTTGCACCGGTGACATTGTATGTTGCTTGTTCTGCCCGTCGATGCCACGGATGAAGTACTCGCAGCAGGCTTTTGCATCGTCTTTGCAACTGAATTTGTGGGAGCAGCTCGAGACTTGTCACTAGATGATGGAGTAGACATACGTGTAGATGGAGTTGTAGTCATGCGTTGCTGCCATGAATTAGCCTTCCCTGCAGAAATATTAGTCCTTGCGCTAGCACGTCGTCCCTGCACTTCCCTTTCAGCTTTACAAGCAAGATGAAACAAACGGGTTACACTATTGTATTCTTTGTAAGCGAGGATGTCCTGAATTTCCCGATTTAACCCACCCAAAAATCTAGCCATAGCCGGTTCCTCATCCTCCTCTAGGTTACAACGCAACATACCCGTTTGTAATTCCTGATAATATTCTTCTACACTTTTAGCACCTTGTCTCAATTGCTGCAACTTATTTATCATATCACGGGCATAGTAAGATGGAACAAATCTAGCTCTCATGGCTCGTTTCAGCGCATCCCAAGTTCTAGGTAAGTTATTAGGATTTTTCTTGCCATATTCTATCCACCAAACAGAAGCAAAATCTGTAAACTCACTAGTAGCAGCCCTAACACGTGTAGTCTCAGGAAATTCATGACATGCAAACTTTTGATCAACAGCAATCTCCCAAGTAATGTAGGCATCAGGGTCATATTTACCATCAAAAGGAGGTATCTTAAATTTAATCTTACTGAAAGCATCATCATTATTGTGTACCTCGCGTCGGCGGTTGCCACCCATACCTCTACGGTTGTGACGTAGGCGTCGTCGATCACGAGCGTCTGGATCATCATGCTCAGTATCAGCAGTGTAGTCATCTTCATGACTACCGTGCTCTCGATCTCCCTCCTTTTCTTCTTTATGCTTCTCTTTATCTTCGGTGTGGAAGTCATCAAATCGCCTTAGAAGAGCAGCAAGGCTTTTATCCACACTAGCAACGGATTCCTCCAAACTTGTAAGCTTGTTGTTTGTGGCCATCTGCGTAGCCTCCAACTGCCCCAGCTTTTCATTTGTCACCTGCAAGTCAGTATCAAGTCCCTCTGTGTGCAGCTTCACCTTCCTTTCAAAATGCTGTATGATGCCCTTAGTGCGTGGTGTATGTAGTGTTTCGTTATCATCATCTCCCCCTGTCATGGTTCAAAAACAAAGACAACAAGAAAGGCAAGTGAAGAAATAAAAGCCCTACAACTACTAGGATGTAGCTACAGCAAGTCTCTCACACTCAACTTGTTACACAAGTTCTTACCAATTCTTACCTTGCTTGACAGGAGGGGTCGTCTACCAACAAGTCTTCAGCAATGGATGAAGTGTATCGGTGCTGCGGCACAAGACCTGTCAAGCTGTAGAGTATGTGGAGCTATAGGTGGGCTGAAACAAGGAACGAACTAGCAGCACGTTAGTTATAAAGGCGAGCTGAATAAACGTTCGACGACGGTACTGTGCTGGTCCTAGGCTAGACCGTGCTAGAGACGCGAGCCTGGACACAAAGGAAAACCACAGCACACCCCTGAAAACAAGGTGGAACAAACCTAAAATCAATATGAAAAACAGCCCCTTTTCTTTTGACTCTTTTCTCTTTTTTTTTTCTTTTCTTTTTTTTTTTTTTTTTTTTTTGGGCAACCTCAAAAACTGATTATATGAACAAAAGAATACAAAGGAGCAATTCGGTACACACACTTTTTCCGAAAGTACAGGGGTATTCCGGTAAGAAGAAGATACTCTCTCTCTCTCTCTCTCTCTCTCTCTCTAGAGTAAGGCCGAACAAGTATGGAGTTATCTTTCTTTTGGAATCACAGAAGGACTCACGTAGACGGAGTTCAGGATATATTAACAAGCGGACTCCAAGTTCTACTCGGTTTCCACTCAGAACCAACCACAAACGGATTCCACCTATTGCCGAGTTCTACTCGGTTTCCTTTTTTTTATCACGTTGGTGGAACTCAGATTGGAACTCAACTCGATCCGGACCAAGACCACAGACAGTTCAATTCCGACTTCACAACAGATTCGACAGAGAGAAGATATGGTAATACTCGGCTGTGTATAGATGGTGACAAGAACTCGAAACTCTAAAGGACTAGACACTAAGACCAGCAACTCGACACAAACCGAAGCAACGCAAATTCAACAAGCCCTAACTAAACGGTACTAGCCAAGGCACAAAGGTTTAATAGGATTATGGAAAAACTAATCTACTATATTTTTTTTGGCTTTTCTGGACTATAGGAAATTAATTAAAAACAGCAATGGATTAGAAGTCTCTCACCGAAGAACCTTGCTCTGATTACCAACTGATGCGAACCCGCTAGGGTTTTTGCCCGATCTTTCGATGAGAAACGGGGATAACTCGATTGGTGGATGGAGATGACGTTCACGGCCCGACTACAGCCCTCAAGACCGCGCCTTAGCAACCGATACACCACGTCCAATAGCCGTCACGATCTTGTGGAGCGCGACAACCAGCCCCTAGGGCTCCCGTCCTGCAAGCAATCGAAGAACTAGCAAGAACGAGGAAACAAGCACTGAATTTGCAAGATGAAATTGAAGGTTTCAAACTGAATCTTAATCTACAATGGGGTTCCGAAGACAAGGAGACGGGCGGCTGATCCTGCACGCGCGCCTACAAGCAAGTAGCTAAGGCTAAACTTGATCTAAACAAAACCCCCAAACCGACCATGGCGGCTATAGAGGGATATAAGTAGATGGATTGACGACCAAAAGAGTGTTGGGGTCGTCCTCCAACCCTAGGACGCGTCCCTAATGGACCCAACTTGATACATGGGCCATAAGCCCAAAATGAGGTGACGCAGCACCCTGGACAGCAAGACCTGTCGACGGTAATTGGATCATTGCCGCTGCTGCCGAACAGATATTGACGTGGGACTTGATTCATATGAAAGTAAACTTGATAAGCTTTCCAACAAGTCCTGAAGCGCCTGAATCCGAATCCGTATGCAACCGTGGTGGCGGTCACAAGTTGGCGCTTTGCTGCAGTCCGAATCCGGCTACCGCGAGTCCTTCTCCCTTTCGGTCTTCTCCTCGGTTCCTAATCAAAAGAAGAGTGCACGCGTTTCCATTGTCTAAACAAGATGGACAAGAGCTTATCATGGAACTCACTTGATGATTAAGTTGACGAGCACGAGCACGAGTAAGAGGGCCAGCTATAGGTTGTGTCGGAGAGGATGTATTGCTGGTGTTAATGTCCTCATCAAAATGAAAGTGCCAAAAACCCACCAAACATGAGTTCTGGGTCAAATGGAGATGATTGGGTGCGTCCGTTGCGAAAAATTCAACAATGAGTTTTTCAGTGCACCAGTGGGTAAAACGGTCCTCCTGCGCGAGTTTTGCGGCACCGTTCCTCCGGAAATGAAAGTGCCAAAAACCCACCAAACATGAGTTTTGGGTCAAATAGAGATGATTGGATGCGTCCGTTGCGAAAAATTCAATAGTGAGTTTTTCGGTGCATCAGTGGTTAAAACGACCCTCCTGCGCGAGTTTTGCGGCACCATTCCTCCGGAAATGAAAGCGCCAAAAACCCACCAAACAAGAGTTTTGGGTCAAACGAGGATGATTGTGTGTGTCCATTGTCAAAAATTCAACCATGAGTTTTTCGGTGCATCAGTGGTTAAAACGGCCCTCCTTCGCGAGTTTTGCGGCACCGTTCCTTCGGAAATGAAAGTGCCAAAAACCCACCAAACATGAGTTCTGGGTCAAATGGAGATGATTGGGTGCGTCCGTTGCGAAAAATTCAACAATGAGTTTTTCGGTACATCAGTGGGTAAAACGGCCCTCCTACGCGAGTTTTCGGCACCGTTTCTCCGGAAATGAAAGTGCCAAAAACCCACCAAACATGAGTTTTGGGTCAAATGGAGATGATTGGGTGCGTCCGTTGCGAAAAATTGAACCAAAATTTTTTCGGTGCATCAGTGGGTAAAACGGTCCTCCTGCGCGAGTTTTGCGGCACCGTTCCTCCGAAAATGAAAGTGCCAAAAACCCACCAAACATGAGTTTTGGGTCAAACAGAGATGATTGGGTGCGTCCGTTGCGAAAAATTCAACCGTGAGTTTTTCGTTGCATCAGTGGGTAAAACGGCCCACCTGCGCGAGTTTTGCGGCACCGTTCCTCCGGTAACGAAAGTGCCAAAAACCCACCAAACAAGAGTTTTGGGTCAAACATGGATGATTGGGTGGGTCCATTGTGAAAAATTCAACCGTGAGTTTTTCGGTGCATCAGTGGGTAAAATGGCCCTCCTGCGCGAGTTTTGCGGCACCGTTCCTCCGGAAATGAAAGTGCCAAAAACCCATCAAACATGAGTTTTGGGTCAAACAGAGATGCTTGGGTGCGTCCGTTGCAAAAAATTCAACCGTGAGTTTTTCGGTGCATCAGTGGTTAAAACGGCCCTCCTGCGCGAGTATTGCGGCACTGTTCCTCCGGAAATGAAAGTGCCAAAAACCCACCAAACAAGAGTTTTGGGTCAAACGAGGATGATTGGGTGCGTCAGTTGCGAAAAATTCAACCAAAAAGAGGCACCGTTCGTCCTGAAATGAAAGTGCCAAAAACCCACCAAACAAGAGTTTTGGATCAAACAAGGATGATTGGGTGCGTCCGTTGCGAAAAATTCAACCGTGAGTTTTTTGGTGCATCAATGGGTAAAACGGCCCTCCTGCGCGAGTTTTGCGGCACCGTTCCTCCGGAAATGAAAGTGTCAAAAATCCACCAAACATGAGTTTTGGGTCAAACGGAGATGATTGGGTGCGTCCGTTGTGAAAAATTCAACAATGAGTTTTTCGGTGCATCAGTGGTTAAAACGTGCGGCATCGTTCCTCAAAAAATAAAAGTGCCAAAATCCCACCAAACATGAGTTTTGGATCAAACGGAGATGATTGGGTGCGTCTGTTGCGAAAAATTCAACCGTGAGTTTTTCGGTGCATCAGTGGGTAAAACGGCCCTCCTGCGCGAGTTTTGCGGCACCGTTCCTACGGAAATGAAAGTGCCAAAACCTCACCAAACATGAGTTTTCGGTCAAATGGAGATGATTGGGTGGGTCCGTTGCGAAAAATTCAACAATGAGTTTTTCAATGCATCAGTGGGTAAAACAGTCCTCCTGCGCGAGTTTTGCTGCACCGTTCCTCCCAAAATGAAAGTGCCAAAAACCCACCAAACATGAGTTTTGGGTCAAACAGAGATGATTGGGTGCGTCCGTGGCGAAAAATTCAACCGTGAGTTTTTCGGTGCATCAGTGGTTAAAACGGCACCCCTGCGCGAGTTTTGCGGCACCGTTCCTACGGAAATGAAAGTGCCAAAACCCCACCAAACATGAGTTTTGGGTCAAATGGAGATGATTGGGTGGGTCCGTTGCGAAAAATTCAACAATGAGTTTTTCAATGCATCAGTGGGTAAAACAGTCCTCCTGCGCGAGTTTTGCTGCACCGTTCCTCCCAAAATGAAAGTGCCAAAAACCCATCAAACATGAGTTTTGGGTCAAACAGAGATGATTGGGTGCGTCCGTTGCGAAAAATTCAACCGTGAGTTTTTCGGTGCATCAGTGGTTAAACGGCCCTCCTGCGCGAGTTTTGCGGCACCGTTCCTCCGGAAATGAAAGTGCCAAAAACCCACCAAACATGTGTTTTGGATCAAATGGAGATGATTGGGTGCGTCCGTTGCAAAAAATTCAACCAAAAAGTTTTTCGGTGCATCAGTGGGTAAAACGGTCCTCCTGCGCGAGTTTTGCGGCACTGTTCCTCCGGAAATGAAAGTGCCAAAAACCCACCAAACATGAGTTTTGGGTCAAACAGAGATGATTGGGTGTGTCTGTTGCAAAAAATTCAACCGTGAGTTTTTCGGTGCATCAGTGGTTAAAACGGCACCCCTGCGCGAGTTTTGCGGCACCGTTCCTACGGAAATGAAAGTGCCAAAACCCCACCAAACATGAGTTTTGGGTCAAATGGAGATGATTGGGTGGGTCCGTTGCGAAAAATTCAACAATGAGTTTTTCAATGCATCAGTGGGTAAAACAGTCCTCCTGCGCGAGTTTTGCTGCACCGTTCCTCCCAAAATGAAAGTGCCAAAAACCCATCAAACATGAGTTTTGGGTCAAACAGAGATGATTGGGTGCGTCCGTTGCGAAAAATTCAACCGTGAGTTTTTCGGTGCATCAGTGGTTAAAACGTCCCTCCTGCGCGAGTTTTGCGGCACCGTTCCTCCGGAAATGAAAGTGCCAAAAACCCACCAAACATGTGTTTTGGATCAAATGGAGATGATTGGGTGCGTCCGTTGCAAAAAATTCAACCAAAAAGTTTTTCGGTGCATCAGTGGGTAAAACGGTCCTCCTGCGCGAGTTTTGCGGCACTGTTCCTCCGGAAATGAAAGTGCCAAAAACCCACCAAACATGAGTTTTGGGTCAAACAGAGATGATTGGGTGTGTCTGTTGCAAAAAATTCAACCGTGAGTTTTTCGGTGCATCAGTGGTTAAAACGGCCCTCCTGTGCGAGTTTTGCGGCACCGTTCCTTCGGAAATGAAAGTGCCAAAACCCACCAAACATGAGTTCTGGGTCAAATGGAGATGATTGGGTGCGTCCGTTGCGAAAAATTCAACAATGAGTTTTTCAGTGCACCAGTGGGTAAAACGGTCCTCCTGCGCGAGTTTTGCGGCACCGTTCCTCCGGAAATGAAAGTGCCAAAAACCCACCAAACATGAGTTTTGGGTCAAATAGAGATGATTGGGTGCGTCCGTTGCGAAAAATTCAATAGTGAGTTTTTCGGTGCATCAGTGGTTAAAACGACCCTCCTGCGCGAGTTTTGCGGCACCATTCCTCCAGAAATGAAAGTGCCAAAAACCCACCAAACAAGAGTTTTGGGTCAAACGAGGATGATTGTGTGTGTCCATTGTCAAAAATTCAACCGTGAGTTTTTCGGTGCATCAGTGGTTAAAACGGCCCTCCTTCGCGAGTTTTGCGGCACCGTTCCTTCGGAAATGAAAGTGCCAAAAACCCATCAAACATGAGTTCTGGGTCAAATGGAGATGATTGGGTGCGTCCGTTGCGAAAAATTCAACAATGAGTTTTTCAGTGCATCAGTGGGTAAAACGGTCCTCCTGCGCGAGTTTTGCGGCACCGTTCCTACGGAAATGAAAGTGCCAAAAACCCACCAAACATGAGTTTTGGATCAAACGGAGATGATTGGATGCTTCCGTTGCATAAAATTCAACCGCGAGTTTTTCGGTGCATCTGTGGGAAAAATGGCCCACCGGCGCGAGTTTTGCGGCACCGTTCCTCCAGAAATGAATGTGCCAAAAACCCACCAAACATGAGTTTTGGGTCAAATGGAGATGATTGGGTGCGTCCGTTGCGAAAAATTCAACCAAAAAGTTTTTCGGTGCATCAGTGGGTAAAACGGTCCTCCTGCGCGAGTTTTGCGGCACCGTTCCTACGGAAATGAAAGTGCCAAAAACCCACCAAACATGAGTTTTGGATCAAACGGAGATGATTGGATGCTTCCGTTGCATAAAATTCAACCGCGAGTTTTTCGGTGCATCTGTGAGAAAAACGGCCCACCGGCGCGAGTTTTGCGGCACCGTTCGTCCTGAAATGAAAGTGCCAAAAACCCACCAAACAAGAGTTTTGGATCAAACAAGGATGATTGGATGCGTCCGTTGCGAAAAATTCAACCGTGAGTTTTTTGGTGCATCAATGGGTAAAACGGCCCTCCTGCGCGAGTTTTGCGGCACCGTTCCTCCGGAAATGAAAGTGTCAAAAATCCACCAAACATGAGTTTTGGGTCAAACGGAGATGATTGGGTGCGTCCGTTGTGAAAAATTCAACAATGAGTTTTTCGGTGCATCAGTGGTTAAAACGTGCGGCATCGTTCCTCAAAAAATAAAAGTGCCAAAATCCCACCAAACATGAGTTTTGGATCAAACGGAGATGATTGGGTGCGTCTGTTGCGTAAAATTCAACCGTGAGTTTTTCGGTGCATCAGTGGGTAAAACGGCCCTCCTGCGCGAGTTTTGCGGCACCGTTCCTACGGAAATGAAAGTGCCAAAACCCCACCAAACATGAGTTTTGGGTCAAATGGAGATGATTGGGTGGGTCCGTTGCGAAAAATTCAACAATGAGTTTTTCAATGCATCAGTGGGTAAAACAGTCCTCCTGCGCGAGTTTTGCTGCACCGTTCCTCCCAAAATGAAAGTGCCAAAAACCCACCAAACATGAGTTTTGGGTCAAACAGAGATGATTGGGTGCGTCCGTTGCGAAAAATTCAACCGTGAGTTTTTCGGTGCATCAGTGGTTAAAACGGCACCCCTGCGCGAGTTTTGCGGCACCGTTCCTACGGAAATGAAAGTGCCAAAACCCCACCAAACATGAGTTTTGGGTCAAATGGAGATGATTGGGTGGGTCCGTTGCGAAAAATTCAACAATGAGTTTTTCAATGCATCAGTGGGTAAAACAGTCCTCCTGCGCGAGTTTTGCTGCACCGTTCCTCCCAAAATGAAAGTGCCAAAAACCCATCAAACATGAGTTTTGGGTCAAACAGAGATGATTGGGTGCGTCCGTTGCGAAAAATTCAACCGTGAGTTTTTCGGTGCATCAGTGGTTAAAACGGCCCTCCTGCGCGAGTTTTGCGGCACCGTTCCTCCGGAAATGAAAGTGCCAAAAACCCACCAAACATGTGTTTTGGATCAAATGGAGATGATTGGGTGCGTCCGTTGCAAAAAATTCAACCAAAAAGTTTTTCGGTGCATCAGTGGGTAAAACGGTCCTCCTGCGCGAGTTTTGCGGCACTGTTCCTCTGGAAATGAAAGTGCCAAAAACCCACCAAACATGAGTTTTGGGTCAAATGGAGATGATTGGGTGCGTCCGTTCCGAAAAATTCAACCAAAATTTTTTCGGTGCATCAGTGGGTAAAACGGTCCTCCGGTGCGAGTTTTGCGGCACCGTTCCTCCGGAAATGAAAGTGCCAAAAACCCACCAAACAAGAGTTTTGGGTCAAACGAGGATGATTGGGTGGGTCCGTTGTGAAAAATTCAACCGTGAGTTTTTCGGTGCATCAGTGGGTAAAACGGCCCTCCTGCGCGAGTTTTGCGGCACCGTTCCTACGGAAATGAAAGTGCCAAAAACCCACCAAACATGAGTTTTGGATCAAACGGAGATGATTGGATGCTTCCGTTGCATAAAATTCAACCGCGAGTTTTTCGGTGCATCTGTGGGAAAAATGGCCCACCGGCGCGAGTTTTGCGGCACCGTTCCTCCGGAAATGAATGTGCCAAAAACCCACCAAACATGAGTTTTGGGTCAAATGGAGATGATTGGGTGCGTCCGTTGCGAAAAATTCAACCAAAAAGTTTTTCGGTGCATCAGTGGGTAAAACGGTCCTCCTGCGCGAGTTTTGCGGCACCGTTCCTCCGAAAATGAAAGTGCCAAAAACCCACCAAACATGAGTTTTGGGTCAAACAGAGATGATTGGGTGCGTCCGTTGCGAAAAATTCAACTGTGAGTTTTTCGGTGCATCAGTGGGTAAAACGGCCCTCCTGCACGAGTTTTGCGGCACCGTTCGTCCTGAAATGAAAGTGCCAAAAACCCACCAAACAAGAGTTTTGGATCAAACGAGGATGATTGGGTGCGTCCGTGGCGAAAAATTCAACCGTGAGTTTTTCGGTGCGTCAATGGGTAAAACGGCCCTCCTGCGCGAGTTTTGCGGCACCGTTCCTCCGGAAATGAAAGTGCCAAAAATCCACCAAACATGAGTTTTGGGTCAAACGGAAATGATTGGGTGCGTCCGTTGTGAAAAATTCAACAATGAGTTTTTCGGTGCATCAGGGGATAAAATGACCCCCCCCTATGCGAGTTTTGCGGCATCGTTCCTCAAAAAATAAAAGTGCCAAAATACAACCAAACATGAGTTTTGGATCAAACGGAGATGATTGGGTGCGTCTGTTGCGAAAAATTCAACCGTGAGTTTTTCGGTGCATCAGTGCGTAAAACGGCCCTCCTGCGCGAGTTTTGCGGCACCGTTCCTACGGAAATGAAAGTGCCAAAACCCCACCAAACATGAGTTTTGGGTCAAATGGAGATGATTGGGTGGGTCCGTTGCGAAAAATTCAACAATGAGTTTTTCAATGCATCAGTGGGTAAAACGGTCCTCCTACGCGAGTTTTGCTGCACTGTTCCTCCGGTAATGAAAGTGCCAAAAACCCACCAAACATGAGTTTTGGGTCAAACAGAGATGATTGGGTGGGTCCGTTGTGAAAAATTCAACCGTGATTTTTTCGGTGCATCAGTGGTTAAAATGGCCCTACCGCGCGAGTTTTGCGGCACCGTTACTCCGGAAATGAAAGTGTCAAAAACCCACCAAACATGAGTTTTGGATAAAACGCATATGATTGGGTGCGTCCGATGCGAAAAATTCAACCGTGAATTTTTTGGTGCATCAGTGGGTAAAACGGCCCTCCTGCGCGAGTTTTGCGGCACCGTTCGTCCGGAAATGAAAGTGCAAAAAACCCTCCAAACAAGAGTTTTGGATCAAACGAGGATGATTGGGTGCGTCCGTTGCAAAAAATTCAACCGTGAGGTTTTCGGTGCATCAGTGGGTAAAACGGCCCTCCTACGTGAGTTTTCCGGCATCTTTCCTCCGGAAATGAAAGTGCCAAAAACCCACCAAACATGAGTTTTGGGTCAAATTGAGATGATTGGGTGCGTCCGTTCCGAAAAATTCAACCAAAATTTTTTCGGTGCATCAGTGGGTAAAACGGTCCTCCTGTGCGAGTTTTGCGGCACCGTTCCTCCGGAAATGAAAGTGCCAAAAACCCACCAAACAAGAGTTTTGGTTCAAACGAGGATGATTGGGTGGGTCCATTGTGAAAAATTCAACCGTGAGTTTTTCGGTGCATCAGTGGGTAAAACGGCCCTCCTGCGCGAGTTTTGCGGCACCGTTCCTACGGAAATGAAAGTGCCAAAAACCCACCAAACATGAGTTTTGGATCAAACGGAGATGATTGGATGCTTCCGTTGCATAAAATTCAACCGCGAGTTTTTCGGTGCATCAGTGGGAAAAACGGCCCACCAGCGCGAGTTTTGCGGCACCGTTCCTCCGGAAATGAATGTGCCAAAAACCCACCAAACATGAGTTTTGGGTCAAATGGAGATGATTGGGTGCGTCCGTTGCGAAAAATTCAACCAAAAAGTTTTTCGGTGCATCAGTGGGTAAAACGGTCCTCCTGCGCGAGTTTTGCGGCACTGTTCCTCCGGAAATGAAAGTGCCAAAAACCCACCAAACATGAGTTTTGGGTCAAACAGAGATGATTGGGTGTGTCTGTTGCAAAAAATTCAACCGTGAGTTTTTCGGTGCATCAGTGGTTAAAACGGCCCTCCTGTGCGAGTTTTGCGGCACCGTTCCTTCGGAAATGAAAGTGCCAAAAACCCACCAAACATGAGTTCTGGGTCAAATGGAGATGATTGGGTGCGTCCGTTGCGAAAAATTCAACAATGAGTTTTTCAGTGCACCAGTGGGTAAAACGGTCCTCCTGCGCGAGTTTTGCGGCACCGTTCCTCCGGAAATGAAAGTGCCAAAAACCCACCAAACATGAGTTTTGGGTCAAATAGAGATGATTGGATGCGTCCGTTGCGAAAAATTCAATAGTGAGTTTTTCGGTGCATCAGTGGTTAAAACGACCCTCCTGCGCGAGTTTTGCGGCACCATTCCTCCGGAAATGAAAGCGCCAAAAACCCACCAAACAAGAGTTTTGGGTCAAACGAGGATGATTGTGTGTGTCCATTGTCAAAAATTCAACCATGAGTTTTTCGGTGCATCAGTGGTTAAAACGGCCCTCCTTCGCGAGTTTTGCGGCACCGTTCCTTCGGAAATGAAAGTGCCAAAAACCCACCAAACATGAGTTCTGGGTCAAATGGAGATGATTGGGTGCGTCCGTTGCGAAAAATTCAACAATGAGTTTTTCGGTACATCAGTGGGTAAAACGGCCCTCCTACGCGAGTTTTCGGCACCGTTTCTCCGGAAATGAAAGTGCCAAAAACCCACCAAACATGAGTTTTGGGTCAAATGGAGATGATTGGGTGCGTCCGTTGCGAAAAATTGAACCAAAATTTTTTCGGTGCATCAGTGGGTAAAACGGTCCTCCTGCGCGAGTTTTGCGGCACCGTTCCTCCGAAAATGAAAGTGCCAAAAACCCACCAAACATGAGTTTTGGGTCAAACAGAGATGATTGGGTGCGTCCGTTGCGAAAAATTCAACCGTGAGTTTTTCGTTGCATCAGTGGGTAAACGGCCCACCTGCGCGAGTTTTGCGGCACCGTTCCTCCGGTAACGAAAGTGCCAAAAACCCACCAAACAGAGTTTTGGGTCAAACATGGATGATTGGGTGGGTCCATTGTGAAAAATTCAACCGTGAGTTTTTCGGTGCATCAGTGGGTAAAATGGCCCTCCTGCGCGAGTTTTGCGGCACCGTTCCTCCGGAAATGAAAGTGCCAAAAACCCATCAAACATGAGTTTTGGGTCAAACAGAGATGCTTGGGTGCGTCCGTTGCAAAAAATTCAACCGTGAGTTTTTCGGTGCATCAGTGGTTAAAACGGCCCTCCTGCGCGAGTATTGCGGCACTGTTCCTCCGGAAATGAAAGTGCCAAAAACCCACCAAACAAGAGTTTTGGGTCAAACGAGGATGATTGGGTGCGTCAGTTGCGAAAAATTCAACCAAAAAGAGGCACCGTTCGTCCTGAAATGAAAGTGCCAAAAACCCACCAAACAAGAGTTTTGGATCAAACAAGGATGATTGGGTGCGTCCGTTGCGAAAAATTCAACCGTGAGTTTTTTGGTGCATCAATGGGTAAAACGGCCCTCCTGCGCGAGTTTTGCGGCACCGTTCCTCCGGAAATGAAAGTGTCAAAAATCCACCAAACATGAGTTTTGGGTCAAACGGAGATGATTGGGTGCGTCCGTTGTGAAAAATTCAACAATGAGTTTTTCGGTGCATCAGTGGTTAAAACGTGCGGCATCGTTCCTCAAAAAATAAAAGTGCCAAAATCCCACCAAACATGAGTTTTGGATCAAACGGAGATGATTGGGTGCGTCTGTTGCGAAAAATTCAACCGTGAGTTTTTCGGTGCATCAGTGGGTAAAACGGCCCTCCTGCGCGAGTTTTGCGGCACCGTTCCTACGGAAATGAAAGTGCCAAAACCTCACCAAACATGAGTTTTCGGTCAAATGGAGATGATTGGGTGGGTCCGTTGCGAAAAATTCAACAATGAGTTTTTCAATGCATCAGTGGGTAAAACAGTCCTCCTGCGCGAGTTTTGCTGCACCGTTCCTCCCAAAATGAAAGTGCCAAAAACCCACCAAACATGAGTTTTGGGTCAAACAGAGATGATTGGGTGCGTCCGTGGCGAAAAATTCAACCGTGAGTTTTTCGGTGCATCAGTGGTTAAAACGGCACCCCTGCGCGAGTTTTGCGGCACCGTTCCTACGGAAATGAAAGTGCCAAAAACCCCACCAAACATGAGTTTTGGGTCAAATGGAGATGATTGGGTGGGTCCGTTGCGAAAAATTCAACAATGAGTTTTTCAATGCATCAGTGGGTAAAACAGTCCTCCTGCGCGAGTTTTGCTGCACCGTTCCTCCCAAAATGAAAGTGCCAAAAAACCCATCAAACATGAGTTTTGGGTCAAACAGAGATGATTGGGTGCGTCCGTTGCGAAAAATTCAACCGTGAGTTTTTCGGTGCATCAGTGGTTAAACGGCCCTCCTGCGCGAGTTTTGCGGCACCGTTCCTCCGGAAATGAAAGTGCCAAAAACCCACCAAACATGTGTTTTGGATCAAATGGAGATGATTGGGTGCGTCCGTTGCAAAAAATTCAACCAAAAAGTTTTTCGGTGCATCAGTGGGTAAAACGGTTCCTCCTGCGCGAGTTTTTGCGGCACTGTTCCTCCGGAAATGAAAGTGCCAAAAACCCACCAAACATGAGTTTTTGGGTCAAACAGAGATGATTGGGTGTGTCTGTTGCAAAAAATTCAACCGTGAGTTTTTCGGTGCATCAGTGGTTAAAACGGCACCCCTGCGCGAGTTTGCGGCACCGTTCCTACGGAAATGAAAGTGCCAAACCCCACCAAACATGAGTTTTGGGTCAAATGGAGATGATTGGGTGGGTCCGTTGCGAAAAATTCAACAATGAGTTTTTCAATGCATCAGTGGGTAAAACAGTCCTCCTGCGCGAGTTTTGCTGCACCGTTCCTCCCAAATGAAAGTGCCAAAAACCCATCAAACATGAGTTTTGGGTCAAACAGAGATGATTGGGTGCGTCCGTTGCGAAAAATTCAACCGTGAGTTTTTCGGTGCATCAGTGGTTAAAACGTCCCTCCTGCGCGAGTTTTGCGGCACCGTTCCTCCGGAAATGAAAGTGCCAAAAACCCACCAAACATGTGTTTTGGATCAAATGGAGATGATTGGGTGCGTCCGTTGCAAAAATTCAACCAAAAAGTTTTTCGGTGCATCAGTGGGTAAAACGGTCCTCCTGCGCGAGTTTTGCGGCACTGTTCCTCCGGAAATGAAAGTGCCAAAAACCCACCAAACATGAGTTTTGGGTCAAACAGAGATGATTGGGTGTGTCTGTTGCAAAAAATTCAACCGTGAGTTTTTCGGTGCATCAGTGGTTAAAACGGCCCTCCTGTGCGAGTTTTGCGGCACCGTTCCTTCGGAAATGAAAGTGCCAAAACCCACCAAACATGAGTTCTGGGTCAAATGGAGATGATTGGGTGCGTCCGTTGCGAAAAATTCAACAATGAGTTTTTCAGTGCACCAGTGGGTAAAACGGTCCTCCTGCGCGAGTTTTGCGGCACCGTTCCTCCGGAAATGAAAGTGCCAAAAACCCACCAAACATGAGTTTTGGGTCAAATAGAGATGATTGGGTGCGTCCGTTGCGAAAAATTCAATAGTGAGTTTTTCGGTGCATCAGTGGTTAAAACGACCCTCCTGCGCGAGTTTTGCGGCACCATTCCTCCAGAAATGAAAGTGCCAAAAACCCACCAAACAAGAGTTTTGGGTCAAACGAGGATGATTGTGTGTGTCCATTGTCAAAAATTCAACCGTGAGTTTTTCGGTGCATCAGTGGTTTAAAACGGCCCTCCTTCGCGAGTTTTGCGGCACCGTTCCTTCGGAAATGAAAGTGCCAAAAACCCATCAAACATGAGTTCTGGGTCAAATGGAGATGATTGGGTGCGTCCGTTGCGAAAAATTCAACAATGAGTTTTTCAGTGCATCAGTGGGTAAAACGGTCCTCCTGCGCGAGTTTTGCGGCACCGTTCCTACGGAAATGAAAGTGCCAAAAACCCACCAAACATGAGTTTTGGATCAAACGGAGATGATTGGATGCTTCCGTTGCATAAAATTCAACCGCGAGTTTTTTCGGTGCATCTGTGGGAAAAATGGCCCACCGGCGCGAGTTTTGCGGCACCGTTCCTCCAGAAATGAATGTGCCAAAAAACCCACCAAACATGAGTTTTGGGTCAAATGGAGATGATTGGGTGCGTCCGTTGCGAAAAATTCAACCAAAAAGTTTTTCGGTGCATCAGTGGGTAAAACGGTCCTCCTGCGCGAGTTTTGCGGCACCGTTCCTACGGAAATGAAAGTGCCAAAAACCCACCAAACATGAGTTTTGGATCAAACGGAGATGATTGGATGCTTCCGTTGCATAAAATTCAACCGCGAGTTTTTCGGTGCATCTGTGAGAAAAACGGCCCACCGGCGCGAGTTTTGCGGCACCGTTCGTCCTGAAATGAAAGTGCCAAAAACCCACCAAACAAGAGTTTTGGATCAAACAAGGATGATTGGATGCGTCCGTTGCGAAAAATTCAACCGTGAGTTTTTTGGTGCATCAATGGGTAAAACGGCCCTCCTGCGCGAGTTTTGCGGGCACCGTTCCTCCGGAAATGAAAGTGTCAAAAATCCACCAAACATGAGTTTTGGGTCAAACGGAGATGATTGGGTGCGTCCGTTGTGAAAAATTCAACATGAGTTTTTCGGTGCATCAGTGGTTAAAACGTGCGGCATCGTTCCTCAAAAAAATAAAAGTGCCAAATCCCACCAAACATGAGTTTTGGATCAAACGGAGATGATTGGGTGCGTCTGTTGCGTAAAATTCAACCGTGAGTTTTTCGGTGCATCAGTGGGTAAAACGGCCCTCCTGCGCGAGTTTTGCGGCACCGTTCCTACGGAAATGAAAGTGCCAAAACCCCACCAAACATGAGTTTTGGGTCAAATGGAGATGATTGGGTGGGTCCGTTGCGAAAAATTCAACAATGAGTTTTTCAATGCATCAGTGGGTAAAACAGTCCTCCTGCGCGAGTTTTGCTGCACCGTTCCTCCCAAAATGAAAGTGCCAAAAACCCACCAAACATGAGTTTTGGGTCAAACAGAGATGATTGGGTGCGTCCGTTGCGAAAAATTCAACCGTGAGTTTTTCGGTGCATCAGTGGTTAAAACGGCACCCCTGCGCGAGTTTTGCGGCACCGTTCCTACGGAAATGAAAGTGCCAAAACCCCCACCAAACATGAGTTTTGGGTCAAATGGAGATGATTGGGTGGGTCCGTTGCGAAAAATTCAACAATGAGTTTTTCAATGCATCAGTGGGTAAAACAGTCCTCCTGCGCGAGTTTTGCTGCACCGTTCCTCCCAAAATGAAAGTGCCAAAAACCCATCAAACATGAGTTTTGGGTCAAACAGAGATGATTGGGTGCGTCCGTTGCGAAAAATTCAACCGTGAGTTTTTCGGTGCATCAGTGGTTAAAACGGCCCTCCTGCGCGAGTTTTGCGGCACCGTTCCTCCGGAAATGAAAGTGCCAAAAACCCACCAAACATGTGTTTTGGATCAAATGGAGATGATTGGGTGCGTCCGTTGCAAAAATTCAACCAAAAAGTTTTTCGGTGCATCAGTGGGTAAAACGGTCCTCCTGCGCGAGTTTTGCGGCACTGTTCCTCTGGAAATGAAAGTGCCAAAAACCCACCAAACATGAGTTTTGGGTCAAATGGAGATGATTGGGTGCGTCCGTTCCGAAAATTCAACCAAAATTTTTTCGGTGCATCAGTGGGTAAAACGGTCCTCCGGTGCGAGTTTTGCGGCACCGTTCCTCCGGAAATGAAGTGCAAAAACCCACCAAACAAGAGTTTGGTTCAAACGAGGATGAATTGGGTGGGTCCGTTGTGAAAAATTCAACCGTGAGTTTTTCGGTGCATCAGTGGGTAAAACGGCCCTCCTGCGCGAGTTTTGCGGCACCGTTCCTACGGAATGAAAGTGCCAAAAACCCACCAAACATGAGTTTTGGATCAAACGGAGATGATTGGATGCTTCCGTGCATAAAATCAACCGCGAGTTTTTCGGTGGCATCTGTGGGAAAAATGGCCCACCGGCGCGAGTTTTGCGGCACCGTTCCTCCGGAAATGAATGTGCCAAAAAACCCACCAAACATGAGTTTTGGTCAAATGGAGATGATTGGTGCGTCCGTTGCGAAAAATTCAACCAAAAAGTTTTTCGGTGCATCAGTGGGTAAAACGGTCCTCCTGCGCGAGTTTTGCGGCACCGTTCCTCCGAAAATGAAAGTGCCAAAAACCCACCAAACATGAGTTTTTGGGTCAAACAGAGATGATTGGGTGCGTCCGTTGCGAAAAATTCAACTGTGAGTTTTTCGGTGCATCAGTGGGTAAAACGGCCCTCCTGCACGAGTTTTGCGGCACCGTTCGTCCTGAAATGAAAGTGCCAAAAACCCACCAAACAAGAGTTTTGGATCAAACGAGGATGATTGGGTGCGTCCGTGGCGAAAATTCAACCGTGAGTTTTTCGGTGCGTCAATGGGTAAAACGGCCCTCCTGCGCGAGTTTTGCGGCACCGTTCCTCCGGAAATGAAAGTGCCAAAAATCCACCAAACATGAGTTTTGGGTCAAACGGAAATGATTGGGTGCGTCCGTTGTGAAAAATTCAACAATGAGTTTTTCGGTGCATCAGGGGATAAAATGACCCCCCCCTATGCGAGTTTTGCGGCATCGTTCCTCAAAAAATAAAAGTGCCAAAATACAACCAAACATGAGTTTTGGATCAAACGGAGATGATTGGGTGCGTCTGTTGCGAAAAATTCAACCGTGAGTTTTTCGGTGCATCAGTGCGTAAAACGGCCCTCCTGCGCGAGTTTTGCGGCACCGTTCCTACGGAAATGAAAGTGCCAAAACCCCACCAAACATGAGTTTTGGGTCAAATGGAGATGATTGGGTGGGTCCGTTGCGAAAAATTCAACAATGAGTTTTTCAATGCATCAGTGGGTAAAACGGTCCTCCTACGCGAGTTTTGCTGCACTGTTCCTCCGGTAATGAAAGTGCCAAAAACCCACCAAACATGAGTTTTGGGTCAAACAGAGATGATTGGGTGGGTCCGTTGTGAAAAATTCAACCGTGATTTTTCGGTGCATCAGTGGTTAAAATGGCCCTACCGCGCGAGTTTTGCGGGCACCGTTACTCCGGAAATGAAAGTGTCAAAAACCCACCAAACATGAGTTTTGGATAAAACGCATATGATTGGGTGCGTCCGATGCGAAAATTCAACCGTGAATTTTTGGTGCATCAGTGGGTAAAACGGCCCTCCTGCGCGAGTTTTGCGGCACCGTTCGTCCCGGAATGAAAGTGCAAAAAAACCCTCCAAACAAGAGTTTTGGAATCAAACGAGGATGATTGGGTGCGTCCGTTGCAAAAAATTCAACCGTGAGGTTTTCGGTGCATCAGTGGGTAAAACGGCCCTCCTACGTGAGTTTCCGGCATCTTTCCTCCGGAAATGAAAGTGCCAAAAACCCACCAAACATGAGTTTGGGTCAAATTGAGATGATTGGGTGCGTCCGTTCCGAAAAATTCAACCAAAATTTTTTCGGTGCATCAGTGGGTAAACGGTCCTCCTGTGCGAGTTTTGCGGCACCGTTCCTCCGGAAATGAAAGTGCCAAAAACCCACCAAACAAGAGTTTTGGTTCAAACGAGGATGATTGGGTGGGTCCATTGTGAAAAATTCAACCGTGAGTTTTCGGTGCATCAGTGGGTAAAACGGCCCTCCTGCGCGAGTTTTGCGGCACCGTTCCTACGGAAATGAAAGTGCCAAAAACCCACCAAACATGAGTTTTGGATCAAACGGAGATGATTGGATGCTTCCGTTGCATAAAATTCAACCGCGAGTTTTTCGGTGCATCAGTGGGAAAAACGGCCCACCAGCGCGAGTTTTGCGGCACCGTTCCTCCGGAAATGAATGTGCCAAAAAACCCACCAAACATGAGTTTTGGGTCAAATGGAGATGATTGGGTGCGTCCGTTGCGAAAAATTCAACCAAAAAGTTTTTCGGTGCATCAGTGGGTAAAACGGTCCTCCTGCGCGAGTTTTGCGGCACTGTTCCTCCGGAAATGAAAGTGCCAAAAACCCACCAAACATGAGTTTTGGGTCAAACAGAGATGATTGGGTGTGTCTGTTGCAAAAAATTCAACCGTGAGTTTTTCGGTGCATCAGTGGTTAAAACGGCCCTCCTGTGCGAGTTTTGCGGCACCGTTCCTTCGGAAATGAAAGTGCAAAAACCCACCAAACATGAGTTCTGGGTCAAATGGAGATGATTGGGTGCGTCCGTTGCGAAAAATTCAACAATGAGTTTTTTCAGTGCACCAGTGGGTAAAACGGTCCTCCTGCGCGAGTTTTGCGGCACCGTTCCTCCGGAAATGAAAGTGCCAAAAACCCACCAAACATGAGTTTTGGGTCAAATAGAGATGATTGGATGCGTCCGTTGCGAAAATTCAATAGTGAGTTTTTCGGTGCATCAGTGGTTAAAACGACCCTCCTGCGCGAGTTTTGCGGCACCATTCCTCCGGAAATGAAAGCGCCAAAAACCCACCAAACAAGAGTTTTGGGTCAAACGAGGATGATTGTGTGTGTCCATTGTCAAAATTCAACCATGAGTTTTTCGGTGCATCAGTGGTTAAAACGGCCCTCCTTCGCGAGTTTTGCGGCACCGTTCCTTCGGAAATGAAAGTGCCAAAAACCCACCAAACATGAGTTCTGGGTCAAATGGAGATGATTGGGTGCGTCCGTTGCGAAAAATTCAACAATGAGTTTTTCGGTACATCAGTGGGTAAAACGGCCCTCCTACGCGAGTTTTCGGCACCGTTTCTCCGGAAATGAAAGTGCCAAAAACCCACCAAACATGAGTTTTGGGTCAAATGGAGATGATTGGGTGCGTCCGTTGCGAAAAAATTGAACCAAAATTTTTTCGGTGCATCAGTGGGTAAAACGGTCCTCCTGCGCGAGTTTTGCGGCACCGTTCCTCCGAAAATGAAAGTGCCAAAAACCCACCAAACATGAGTTTTGGGTCAAACAGAGATGATTGGGTGCGTCCGTTGCGAAAAATTCAACCGTGAGTTTTCGTTGCATCAGTGGGTAAAACGGCCCACCTGCGCGAGTTTTGCGGCACCGTTCCTCCGGTAACGAAAGTGCCAAAAACCCACCAAACAAGAGTTTTGGGTCAAACATGGATGATTGGGTGGGTCCATTGTGAAAAATTCAACCGTGAGTTTTTCGGTGCATCAGTGGGTAAAATGGCCCTCCTGCGCGAGTTTTGCGGCACCGTTCCTCCGGAAATGAAAGTGCCAAAAACCCATCAAACATGAGTTTTGGGTCAAACAGAGATGCTTGGGTCGTCCGTTGCAAAAAATTCAACCGTGAGTTTTTCGGTGCATCAGTGGTTAAAACGGCCCTCCTGCGCGAGTATGCGGCACTGTTCCTCCGGAAATGAAAGTGCCAAAAACCCACCAAACAAGAGTTTTGGGTCAAACGAGGATGATTGGGTGCGTCAGTTGCGAAAAATTCAACCAAAAAGAGGCACCGTTCGTCCTGAAATGAAAGTGCCAAAAACCCACCAAACAAGAGTTTTGGATCAAACAAGGATGATTGGGTGCGTCCGTTGCGAAAAATTCAACCGTGAGTTTTTTGGTGCATCAATGGGTAAAACGGCCCTCCTGCGCGAGTTTTGCGGCACCGTTCCTCCGGAAATGAAAGTGTCAAAAATCCACCAAACATGAGTTTTGGGTCAAACGGAGATGATTGGGTGCGTCCGTTGTGAAAAATTCAACAATGAGTTTTTCGGTGCATCAGTGGTTAAAACGTGCGGCATCGTTCCTCAAAAAATAAAAGTGCCAAAATCCCACCAAACATGAGTTTTGGATCAAACGGAGATGATTGGGTGCGTCTGTTGCGAAAAATTCAACCGTGAGTTTTTCGGTGCATCAGTGGGTAAAACGGCCCTCCTGCGCGAGTTTTGCGGCACCGTTCCTACGGAAATGAAAGTGCCAAAACCTCACCAAACATGAGTTTTCGGTCAAAATGGAGATGATTGGGTGGGTCCGTTGCGAAAAATTCAACAATGAGTTTTCAATGCATCAGTGGGTAAAACAGTCCTCCTGCGCGAGTTTTGCTGCACCGTTCCTCCCAAAATGAAAGTGCCAAAAACCCACCAAACATGAGTTTTGGGTCAAACAGAGATGATTGGGTGCGTCCCGTGGCGAAAAATTCAACCGTGAGTTTTTCGGTGCATCAGTGGTTAAAACGGCACCCCTGCGCGAGTTTTGCGGCACCGTTCCTACGGAAATGAAAGTGCCAAAACCCCACCAAACATGAGTTTTGGGTCAAATGGAGATGATTGGGTGGGTCCGTTGCGAAAAATTCAACAATGAGTTTTTCAATGCATCAGTGGGTAAAACAGTCCTCCTGCGCGAGTTTTGCTGCACCGTTCCTCCCAAATGAAAGTGCCAAAAACCCATCAAACATGAGTTTGGGTCAAACAGAGATGATTGGGTGCGTCCGTTGCGAAAAATTCAACCGTGAGTTTTTCGGTGCATCAGTGGTTAAACGGCCCTCCTGCGCGAGTTTTGCGGCACCGTTCCTCCGGAAATGAAAGTGCCAAAAACCCACCAAACATGTGTTTTGGATCAAATGGAGATGATTGGGTGCGTCCGTTGCAAAAAATTCAACCAAAAAGTTTTTCGGTGCATCAGTGGGTAAAACGGTCCTCCTGCGCGAGTTTTGCGGCACTGTTCCTCCGGAAATGAAAGTGCCAAAAACCCACCAAACATGAGTTTTGGGTCAAACAGAGATGATTGGGTGTGTCTGTTGCAAAAAATTCAACCGTGAGTTTTTCGGTGCATCAGTGGTTAAAACGGCACCCCTGCGCGAGTTTTGCGGCACCGTTCCTACGGAAATGAAAGTGCCAAAACCCCACCAAACATGAGTTTGGGTCAAATGGAGATGATTGGGTGGGTCCGTTGCGAAAAATTCAACAATGAGTTTTTCAATGCATCAGTGGGTAAAACAGTCCTCCTGCGCGAGTTTTGCTGCACCGTTCCTCCCAAAATGAAAGTGCCAAAAACCCATCAAACATGAGTTTTGGGTCAAACAGAGATGATTGGGTGCGTCCGTTGCGAAAAATTCAACCGTGAGTTTTTCGGTGCATCAGTGGTTAAAACGTCCCTCCTGCGCGAGTTTTGCGGCACCGTTCCTCCGGAAATGAAAGTGCCAAAAACCCACCAAACATGTGTTTTGGATCAAATGGAGATGATTGGGTGCGTCCGTTGCAAAAAATTCAACACAAAAGTTTTTTCGGTGCATCAGTGGTAAAACGGTCCTCCTGCGCGAGTTTTGCGGCACTGTTCCTCCGGAAATGAAAGTGCCAAAAACCCACCAAACATGAGTTTGGGTCAAACAGAGATGATTGGGTGGTGTCTGTTGCAAAAAATTCAACCGTGAGTTTTTTCGGTGCATCAGTGGTTTAAAACGGCCCTCCTGTGCGAGTTTTGCGGCACCGTTCCTTCGGAATGAAAGTGCCAAAACCCACCAAACATGAGTTCTGGGTCAAATGGAGATGATTGGGTGCGTCCGTTGCGAAAAATTCAACAATGAGTTTTTCAGTGCACCAGTGGGTAAAACGGTCCTCCTGCGCGAGTTTTGCGGCACCGTTCCTCCGGAATGAAAGTGCCAAAAACCCCCCAACATGAGTTTTGGGTCAATAGAGATGATTGGGTGCGTCCGTTGCGAAAAATTCAATAGTGAGTTTTTTCGGTGCATCAGTGGTTAAAACGACCCTCCTGCGCGAGTTTTGCGGCACCATTCCTCCAGAAATGAAAGTGCCAAAAACCCACCAAACAAGAGTTTTGGGTCAAACGAGGATGATTGTGTGTGTCCATTGTCAAAATTCAACCGTGAGTTTTTCGGTGCATCAGTGGTTAAAACGGCCCTCCTTCGCGAGTTTTGCGGCACCGTTCCTTCGGAAATGAAAGTGCCAAAAACCCATCAAACATGAGTTCTGGGTCAAATGGAGATGATTGGGTGCGTCCGTTGCGAAAAATTCAACAATGAGTTTTTCAGTGCATCAGTGGGTAAAACGGTCCTCCTGCGCGAGTTTTGCGGCACCGTTCCTACGGAAATGAAAGTGCCAAAAACCCACCAAACATGAGTTTTGGATCAAACGGAGATGATTGGATGCTTCCGTTGCATAAAATTCAACCGCGAGTTTTTCGGTGCATCTGTGGGAAAAATGGCCCACCGGCGCGAGTTTTGCGGCACCGTTCCTCCAGAAATGAATGTGCCAAAAACCCACCAAACATGAGTTTTGGGTCAAATGGAGATGATTGGGTGCGTCCGTTGCGAAAAATTCAACCAAAAAGTTTTTCGGTGCATCAGTGGGTAAAACGGTCCTCCTGCGCGAGTTTTGCGGCACCGTTCCTACGGAAATGAAAGTGCCAAAAACCCACCAAACATGAGTTTTGGATCAAACGGAGATGATTGGATGCTTCCGTTGCATAAAATTCAACCGCGAGTTTTTCGGTGCATCTGTGAGAAAAACGGCCCACCGGCGCGAGTTTTGCGGCACCGTTCGTCCTGAAATGAAAGTGCCAAAAACCCACCAAACAAGAGTTTTGGATCAAACAAGGATGATTGGATGCGTCCGTTGCGAAAAATTCAACCGTGAGTTTTTTGGTGCATCAATGGGTAAAACGGCCCTCCTGCGCGAGTTTTGCGGCACCGTTCCTCCGGAAATGAAAGTGTCAAAATCCACCAAACATGAGTTTTGGGTCAAACGGAGATGATTGGGTGCGTCCGTTGTGAAAAATTCAACAATGAGTTTTTCGGTGCATCAGTGGTTAAAACGTGCGGCATCGTTCCTCAAAAAATAAAAGTGCCAAAATCCCACCAAACATGAGTTTTGGATCAAACGGAGATGATTGGGTGCGTCTGTTGCGTAAAATTCAACCGTGAGTTTTTCGGTGCATCAGTGGGTAAAACGGCCCTCCTGCGCGAGTTTTGCGGCACCGTTCCTACGGAAATGAAAGTGCCAAAACCCCACCAAACATGAGTTTTGGGTCAAATGGAGATGATTGGGTGGGTCCGTTGCGAAAAATTCAACAATGAGTTTTTCAATGCATCAGTGGGTAAAACAGTCCTCCTGCGCGAGTTTTGCTGCACCGTTCCTCCCAAAATGAAAGTGCCAAAAACCCACCAAACATGAGTTTTGGGTCAAACAGAGATGATTGGGTGCGTCCGTTGCGAAAAATTCAACCGTGAGTTTTTCGGTGCATCAGTGGTTAAAACGGCACCCCTGCGCGAGTTTTGCGGCACCGTTCCTACGGAAATGAAAGTGCCAAAACCCCACCAAACATGAGTTTTGGGTCAAATGGAGATGATTGGGTGGGTCCGTTGCGAAAAATTCAACAATGAGTTTTTCAATGCATCAGTGGGTAAAACAGTCCTCCTGCGCGAGTTTTGCTGCACCGTTCCTCCCAAAATGAAAGTGCCAAAAACCCATCAAACATGAGTTTTGGGTCAAACAGAGATGATTGGGTGCGTCCGTTGCGAAAAATTCAACCGTGAGTTTTTCGGTGCATCAGTGGTTAAAACGGCCCTCCTGCGCGAGTTTTGCGGCACCGTTCCTCCGGAAATGAAAGTGCCAAAAACCCACCAAACATGTGTTTTGGATCAAATGGAGATGATTGGGTGCGTCCGTTGCAAAAAATTCAACCAAAAAGTTTTTCGGTGCATCAGTGGGTAAAACGGTCCTCCTGCGCGAGTTTTGCGGCACTGTTCCTCTGGAAATGAAAGTGCCAAAAACCCACCAAACATGAGTTTTTGGGTCAAATGGAGATGATTGGGTGCGTCCGTTCCGAAAAATTCAACCAAAATTTTTTCGGTGCCATCAGTGGGTAAAACGGTCCTCCGGTGCGAGTTTTGCGGCACCGTTCCTCCGGAAATGAAAGTGCCAAAAACCCACCAAACAAGAGTTTTGGGTCAAACGAGGATGATTGGGTGGGTCCGTTGTGAAAAATTCAACCGTGAGTTTTTCGGTGCATCAGTGGGTAAAACGGCCCTCCTGCGCGAGTTTTGCGGCACCGTTCCTACGGAAATGAAAGTGCCAAAAACCCACCAAACATGAGTTTTGGATCAAACGGAGATGATTGGATGCTTCCGTTGCATAAAATTCAACCGCGAGTTTTTCGGTGCATCTGTGGGAAAAAATGGCCCCACCGGCGCGAGTTTTGCGGCACCGTTCCTCCGGAAATGAATGTGCCAAAAAACCCACCAAACATGAGTTTTGGGTCAAATGGAGATGATTGGGTGCGTCCGTTGCGAAAAATTCAACCAAAAAGTTTTTCGGTGCATCAGTGGGTAAAACGGTCCTCCTGCGCGAGTTTTGCGGCACCGTTCCTCCGAAAATGAAAGTGCCAAAAACCCACCAAACATGAGTTTTGGGTCAAACAGAGATGATTGGGTGCGTCCGTTGCGAAAAATTCAACTGTGAGTTTTTCGGTGCATCAGTGGGTAAAACGGCCCTCCTGCACGAGTTTTGCGGCACCGTTCGTCCTGAAATGAAAGTGCCAAAAACCCACCAAACAAGAGTTTTGGATCAAACGAGGATGATTGGGTGCGTCCGTGGCGAAAAATTCAACCGTGAGTTTTTCGGTGCGTCAATGGGTAAAACGGCCTCCTGCGCGAGTTTTGCGGCACCGTTCCTCCGGAAATGAAAGTGCCAAAATCCACCAAACATGAGTTTTGGGTCAAACGGAAATGATTGGGTGCGTCCGTTGTGAAAAATTCAACAATGAGTTTTTCGGTGCATCAGGGGATAAAATGACCCCCCCCTATGCGAGTTTTGCGGCATCGTTCCTCAAAAAATAAAAGTGCCAAAATACAACCAAACATGAGTTTTGGATCAAACGGAGATGATTGGGTGCGTCTGTTGCGAAAAATTCAACCGTGAGTTTTTCGGTGCATCAGTGCGTAAAACGGCCCTCCTGCGCGAGTTTTGCGGCACCGTTCCTACGGAAATGAAAGTGCCAAAACCCCACCAAACATGAGTTTTGGGTCAAATGGAGATGATTGGGTGGGTCCGTTGCGAAAAATTCAACAATGAGTTTTTCAATGCATCAGTGGGTAAAACGGTCCTCCTACGCGAGTTTTGCTGCACTGTTCCTCCGGTAATGAAAGTGCCAAAAACCCACCAAACATGAGTTTTGGGTCAAACAGAGATGATTGGGTGGGTCCGTTGTGAAAAATTCAACCGTGATTTTTTCGGTGCATCAGTGGTTAAAATGGCCCTACCGCGCGAGTTTTTGCGGCACCGTTACTCCGGAAATGAAAGTGTCAAAAACCCACCAAACATGAGTTTTGGATAAAACGCATATGATTGGGTGCGTCCGATGCGAAAAATTCAACCGTGAATTTTTGGTGCATCAGTGGGTAAAACGGCCCTCCTGCGCGAGTTTTGCGGCACCGTTCGTCCGGAAATGAAAGTGCAAAAAACCCTCCAAACAAGAGTTTTGGATCAAACGAGGATGATTGGGTGCGTCCGTTGCAAAAAATTCAACCGTGAGGTTTTCGGTGCATCAGTGGGTAAAACGGCCCTCCTACGTGAGTTTTCCGGCATCTTTCCTCCGGAAATGAAAGTGCCAAAAACCCACCAAACATGAGTTTTGGGTCAAATTGAGATGATTGGGTGCGTCCGTTCCGAAAAATTCAACCAAATTTTTTCGGTGCATCAGTGGGTAAAACGGTCCTCCTGTGCGAGTTTTGCGGCACCGTTCCTCCGGAAATGAAAGTGCCAAAAACCCACCAAACAAGAGTTTTGGTTCAAACGAGGATGATTGGGTGGGTCCATTGTGAAAAATTCAACCGTGAGTTTTTCGGTGCATCAGTGGGTAAAACGGCCCTCCTGCGCGAGTTTTGCGGCACCGTTCCTACGGAAATGAAAGTGCCAAAAACCCACCAAACATGAGTTTTGGATCAAACGGAGATGATTGGATGCTTCCGTTGCATAAAATTCAACCGCGAGTTTTTCGGTGCATCAGTGGGAAAAACGGCCCACCAGCGCGAGTTTTGCGGCACCGTTCCTCCGGAAATGAATGTGCCAAAAACCCACCAAACATGAGTTTTGGGTCAAATGGAGATGATTGGGTGCGTCCGTTGCGAAAAATTCAACCAAAAGTTTTTCGGTGCATCAGTGGGTAAAACGGTCCTCCTGCGCGAGTTTTGCGGCACTGTTCCTCCGGAAATGAAAGTGCCAAAAACCCACCAAACATGAGTTTTGGGTCAAACAGAGATGATTGGGTGTGTCTGTTGCAAAAAATTCAACCGTGAGTTTTTCGGTGCATCAGTGGTTAAAACGGCCCTCCTGTGCGAGTTTTGCGGCACCGTTCCTTCGGAAATGAAAGTGCCAAAAACCCACCAAACATGAGTTCTGGGTCAAATGGAGATGATTGGGTGCGTCCGTTGCGAAAAATTCAACAATGAGTTTTTCAGTGCACCAGTGGGTAAAACGGTCCTCCTGCGCGAGTTTTGCGGCACCGTTCCTCCGGAAATGAAAGTGCCAAAAACCCACCAAACATGAGTTTTGGGTCAAATAGAGATGATTGGATGCGTCCGTTGCGAAAATTCAATAGTGAGTTTTTCGGTGCATCAGTGGTTAAAACGACCCTCCTGCGCGAGTTTTGCGGCACCATTCCTCCGGAAATGAAAGCGCCAAAAACCCACCAAACAAGAGTTTTGGGTCAAACGAGGATGATTGTGTGTGTCCATTGTCAAAAATTCAACCATGAGTTTTTCGGTGCATCAGTGGTTAAAACGGCCCTCCTTCGCGAGTTTTGCGGCACCGTTCCTTCGGAAATGAAAGTGCCAAAAACCCACCAAACATGAGTTCTGGGTCAAATGGAGATGATTGGGTGCGTCCGTTGCGAAAAATTCAACAATGAGTTTTTCGGTACATCAGTGGGTAAAACGGCCCTCCTACGCGAGTTTTCGGCACCGTTTCTCCGGAAATGAAAGTGCCAAAAACCCACCAAACATGAGTTTTGGGTCAAATGGAGATGATTGGGTGCGTCCGTTGCGAAAAATTGAACCAAAATTTTTTCGGTGCATCAGTGGGTAAAACGGTCCTCCTGCGCGAGTTTTGCGGCACCGTTCCTCCGAAAATGAAAGTGCCAAAAACCCACCAAACATGAGTTTTGGGTCAAACAGAGATGATTGGGTGCGTCCGTTGCGAAAATTCAACCGTGAGTTTTTCGTTGCATCAGTGGGTAAAACGGCCCACCTGCGCGAGTTTTGCGGCACCGTTCCTCCGGTAACGAAAGTGCCAAAAACCCACCAAACAAGAGTTTTGGGTCAAACATGGATGATTGGGTGGGTCCATTGTGAAAAATTCAACCGTGAGTTTTTCGGTGCATCAGTGGGTAAAATGGCCCTCCTGCGCGAGTTTTGCGGCACCGTTCCTCCGGAAATGAAAGTGCCAAAAACCCATCAAACATGAGTTTTGGGTCAAACAGAGATGCTTGGGTGCGTCCGTTGCAAAAAATTCAACCGTGAGTTTTTCGGTGCATCAGTGGTTAAAACGGCCCTCCTGCGCGAGTATTGCGGCACTGTTCCTCCGGAAATGAAAGTGCCAAAAACCCACCAAACAAGAGTTTTGGGTCAAACGAGGATGATTGGGTGCGTCAGTTGCGAAAAATTCAACCAAAAAGAGGCACCGTTCGTCCTGAAATGAAAGTGCCAAAAACCCACCAAACAAGAGTTTTGGATCAAACAAGGATGATTGGGTGCGTCCGTTGCGAAAAATTCAACCGTGAGTTTTTTGGTGCATCAATGGGTAAAACGGCCCTCCTGCGCGAGTTTTGCGGCACCGTTCCTCCGGAAATGAAAGTGTCAAAAATCCACCAAACATGAGTTTTGGGTCAAACGGAGATGATTGGGTGCGTCCGTTGTGAAAAATTCAACAATGAGTTTTTCGGTGCATCAGTGGTTAAAACGTGCGGCATCGTTCCTCAAAAATAAAAGTGCCAAAATCCCACCAAACATGAGTTTTGGATCAAACGGAGATGATTGGGTGCGTCTGTTGCGAAAAATTCAACCGTGAGTTTTTCGGTGCATCAGTGGGTAAAACGGCCCTCCTGCGCGAGTTTTGCGGCACCGTTCCTACGGAAATGAAAGTGCCAAAACCTCACCAAACATGAGTTTTCGGTCAAATGGAGATGATTGGGTGGGTCCGTTGCGAAAAATTCAACAATGAGTTTTTCAATGCATCAGTGGGTAAAACAGTCCTCCTGCGCGAGTTTTGCTGCACCGTTCCTCCCAAAATGAAAGTGCCAAAAACCCACCAAACATGAGTTTTGGGTCAAACAGAGATGATTGGGTGCGTCCGTGGCGAAAAATTCAACCGTGAGTTTTTCGGTGCATCAGTGGTTAAAACGGCACCCCTGCGCGAGTTTTGCGGCACCGTTCCTACGGAAATGAAAGTGCCAAAACCCCACCAAACATGAGTTTTGGGTCAAATGGAGATGATTGGGTGGGTCCGTTGCGAAAAATTCAACAATGAGTTTTTCAATGCATCAGTGGGTAAAACAGTCCTCCTGCGCGAGTTTTGCTGCACCGTTCCTCCCAAAATGAAAGTGCCAAAACCCATCAAACATGAGTTTTGGGTCAAACAGAGATGATTGGGTGCGTCCGTTGCGAAAAATTCAACCGTGAGTTTTTCGGTGCATCAGTGGTTAAACGGCCCTCCTGCGCGAGTTTTGCGGCACCGTTCCTCCGGAAATGAAAGTGCCAAAAACCCACCAAACATGTGTTTTGGATCAAATGGAGATGATTGGGTGCGTCCGTTGCAAAAAATTCAACCAAAAAGTTTTTCGGTGCATCAGTGGGTAAAACGGTCCTCCTGCGCGAGTTTTGCGGCACTGTTCCTCCGGAAATGAAAGTGCCAAAAACCCACCAAACATGAGTTTTGGGTCAAACAGAGATGATTGGGTGTGTCTGTTGCAAAAAATTCAACCGTGAGTTTTTCGGTGCATCAGTGGTTAAAACGGCACCCCTGCGCGAGTTTTGCGGCACCGTTCCTACGGAAATGAAAGTGCCAAAACCCCACCAAACATGAGTTTTGGGTCAAATGGAGATGATTGGGTGGGTCCGTTGCGAAAAATTCAACAATGAGTTTTTCAATGCATCAGTGGGTAAAACAGTCCTCCTGCGCGAGTTTTGCTGCACCGTTCCTCCCAAAATGAAAGTGCCAAAAACCCATCAAACATGAGTTTTGGGTCAAACAGAGATGATTGGGTGCGTCCGTTGCGAAAAATTCAACCGTGAGTTTTTCGGTGCATCAGTGGTTAAAACGTCCCTCCTGCGCGAGTTTTGCGGCACCGTTCCTCCGGAAATGAAAGTGCCAAAAACCCACCAAACATGTGTTTTGGATCAAATGGAGATGATTGGGTGCGTCCGTTGCAAAAAATTCAACCAAAAAGTTTTTCGGTGCATCAGTGGGTAAAACGGTCCTCCTGCGCGAGTTTTGCGGCACTGTTCCTCCGGAAATGAAAGTGCCAAAAACCCACCAAACATGAGTTTTGGGTCAAACAGAGATGATTGGGTGTGTCTGTTGCAAAAAATTCAACCGTGAGTTTTTCGGTGCATCAGTGGTTAAAACGGCCCTCCTGTGCGAGTTTTGCGGCACCGTTCCTTCGGAAATGAAAGTGCCAAAACCCACCAAACATGAGTTCTGGGTCAAATGGAGATGATTGGGTGCGTCCGTTGCGAAAAATTCAACAATGAGTTTTCAGTGCACCAGTGGGTAAAACGGTCCTCCTGCGCGAGTTTTGCGGCACCGTTCCTCCGGAAATGAAAGTGCCAAAAACCCACCAAACATGAGTTTTGGGTCAAATAGAGATGATTGGGTGCGTCCGTTGCGAAAAATTCAATAGTGAGTTTTTCGGTGCATCAGTGGTTAAAACGACCCTCCTGCGCGAGTTTTGCGGCACCATTCCTCCAGAAATGAAAGTGCCAAAAACCCACCAAACAAGAGTTTTGGGTCAAACGAGGATGATTGTGTGTGTCCATTGTCAAAAATTCAACCGTGAGTTTTTCGGTGCATCAGTGGTTAAAACGGCCCTCCTTCGCGAGTTTTGCGGCACCGTTCCTTCGGAAATGAAAGTGCCAAAAACCCATCAAACATGAGTTCTGGGTCAAATGGAGATGATTGGGTGCGTCCGTTGCGAAAAATTCAACAATGAGTTTTTCAGTGCATCAGTGGGTAAAACGGTCCTCCTGCGCGAGTTTTGCGGCACCGTTCCTACGGAAATGAAAGTGCCAAAAACCCACCAAACATGAGTTTTGGATCAAACGGAGATGATTGGATGCTTCCGTTGCATAAAATTCAACCGCGAGTTTTTCGGTGCATCTGTGGGAAAAATGGCCCACCGGCGCGAGTTTTGCGGCACCGTTCCTCCAGAAATGAATGTGCCAAAACCCACCAAACATGAGTTTTGGGTCAAATGGAGATGATTGGGTGCGTCCGTTGCGAAAAATTCAACCAAAAAGTTTTTCGGTGCATCAGTGGGTAAAACGGTCCTCCTGCGCGAGTTTTGCGGCACCGTTCCTACGGAAATGAAAGTGCCCAAAAACCCACCAAACATGAGTTTTGGATCAAACGGAGATGATTGGATGCTTCCGTTGCATAAAATTCAACCGCGAGTTTTTCGGTGCATCTGTGAGAAAAACGGCCCCACCGGCGCGAGTTTTGCGGCACCGTTCGTCCTGAAATGAAAGTGCCAAAAACCCACCAAACAAGAGTTTTGGATCAAACAAGGATGATTGGATGCGTCCGTTGCGAAAAATTCAACCGTGAGTTTTTTGGTGCATCAATGGGTAAAACGGCCCTCCTGCGCGAGTTTTGCGGCACCGTTCCTCCGGAAATGAAAGTGTCAAAAATCCACCAAACATGAGTTTTGGTCAAACGGAGATGATTGGGTGCGTCCGTTGTGAAAAATTCAACAATGAGTTTTTCGGTGCATCAGTGGTTAAAACGTGCGGCATCGTTCCTCAAAAAATAAAAGTGCCAAAATCCCACCAAACATGAGTTTTGGATCAAACGGAGATGATTGGGTGCGTCTGTTGCGTAAAATTCAACCGTGAGTTTTTCGGTGCATCAGTGGGTAAAACGGCCCTCCTGCGCGAGTTTTGCGGCACCGTTCCTACGGAAATGAAAGTGCCAAACCCCCACCAAACATGAGTTTTGGGTCAAATGGAGATGATTGGGTGGGTCCGTTGCGAAAAATTCAACAATGAGTTTTTCAATGCATCAGTGGGTAAAACAGTCCTCCTGCGCGAGTTTGCTGCACCGTTCCTCCCAAAATGAAAGTGCCAAAAACCCACCAAACATGAGTTTTGGGTCAAACAGAGATGATTGGGTGCGTCCGTTGCGAAAAATTCAACCGTGAGTTTTTCGGTGCATCAGTGGTTAAAACGGCACCCCTGCGCGAGTTTTGCGGCACCGTTCCTACGGAAATGAAAGTGCCAAAACCCCACCAAACATGAGTTTTGGGTCAAATGGAGATGATTGGGTGGGTCCGTTGCGAAAAAATTCAACAATGAGTTTTTCAATGCATCAGTGGGTAAAACAGTCCTCCTGCGCGAGTTTTGCTGCACCGTTCCTCCCAAAATGAAAGTGCCAAAAACCCATCAAACATGAGTTTTGGGTCAAACAGAGATGATTGGGTGCGTCCGTTGCGAAAAATTCAACCGTGAGTTTTTCGGTGCATCAGTGGTTAAAACGGCCCTCCTGCGCGAGTTTTGCGGCACCGTTCCTCCGGAAATGAAAGTGCCAAAAACCCACCAAACATGTGTTTTGGATCAAATGGAGATGATTGGGTGCGTCCGTTGCAAAAATTCAACCAAAAAGTTTTTCGGTGCATCAGTGGGTAAAACGGTCCTCCTGCGCGAGTTTTGCGGCACTGTTCCTCTGGAAATGAAAGTGCCAAAAACCCACCAAACATGAGTTTTGGGTCAAATGGAGATGATTGGGTGCGTCCGTTCCGAAAAATTCAAACCAAAATTTTTTCGGTGCATCAGTGGGTAAAACGGTCCTCCGGTGCGAGTTTTGCGGCACCGTTCCTCCGGAAATGAAAGTGCCAAAAACCCACCAAACAAGAGTTTTGGGTCAAACGAGGATGATTGGGTGGTCCGTTGTGAAAAATTCAACCGTGAGTTTTTCGGTGCATCAGTGGGTAAAACGGCCCTCCTGCGCGAGTTTTGCGGCACCGTTCCTACGGAAATGAAAGTTGCCAAAAACCCACCAAACATGAGTTTTGGATCAAACGGAGATGATTGGATGCTTCCGTTGCATAAAATTCAACCGCGAGTTTTTCGGTGCATCTGTGGGAAAAATGGCCCACCGGCGCGAGTTTTGCGGCACCGTTCCTCCGGAAATGAATGTGCCAAAACCCACCAAACATGAGTTTTGGGTCAAATGGAGATGATTGGGTGCGTCCGTTGCGAAAAATTCAACCAAAAGTTTTTCGGTGCATCAGTGGGTAAAACGGTCCTCCTGCGCGAGTTTGCGGCACCGTTCCTCCGAAAATGAAAGTGCCAAAAACCCACCAAACATGAGTTTTGGGTCAAACAGAGATGATTGGGTGCGTCCGTTGCGAAAAATTCAACTGTGAGTTTTTCGGTGCATCAGTGGGTAAAACGGCCCTCCTGCACGAGTTTTGCGGCACCGTTCGTCCTGAAATGAAAGTGCCAAAAACCCACCAAACAAGAGTTTTGGATCAAACGAGGATGATTGGGTGCGTCCGTGGCGAAAAATTCAACCGTGAGTTTTTCGGTGCGTCAATGGGTAAACGGCCCTCCTGCGCGAGTTTTGCGGCACCGTTCCTCCGGAAATGAAAGTGCCAAAAATCCACCAAACATGAGTTTTGGGTCAAACGGAAATGATTGGGTGCGTCCGTTGTGAAAATTCAACAATGAGTTTTTCGGTGGCATCAGGGGATAAAATGACCCCCCCCCTATGCGAGTTTTGCGGCATCGTTCCTCAAAAAATAAAGTGCCAAAATACAACCAAACATGAGTTTTGGATCAAACGGAGATGATTGGGTGCGTCTGTTGCGAAAAATTCAACCGTGAGTTTTTTCGGTGCATCAGTGCGTAAAACGGCCCTCCTGCGCGAGTTTTGCGGCACCGTTCCTACGGAAATGAAAGTGCCAAAACCCCACCAAACATGAGTTTTGGGTCAAATGGAGATGATTGGGTGGGTCCGTTGCGAAAAATTCAACAATGAGTTTTTCAATGCATCAGTGGGTAAAACGGTCCTCCTACGCGAGTTTTGCTGCACTGTTCCTCCGGTAATGAAAGTGCCAAAAACCCACCAAACATGAGTTTTGGGTCAAACAGAGATGATTGGGTGGGTCCGTTGTGAAAAATTCAAACCGTGATTTTTTCGGTGCATCAGTGGTTAAAATGGCCCTACCGCGCGAGTTTTGCGGCACCGTTACTCCGGAAATGAAAGTGTCAAAAACCCACCAAACATGAGTTTTGGATAAAACGCATATGATTGGGTGCGTCCGATGCGAAAAATTCAACCGTGAATTTTTTGTGCATCAGTGGGTAAAACGGCCCTCCTGCGCGAGTTTTGCGGCACCGTTCGTCCGGAAATGAAAGTGCAAAAAACCCTCCAAACAAGAGTTTTGGATCAAACGAGGATGATTGGGTGCGTCCGTTGCAAAAATTCAACCGTGAGGTTTTCGGTTGCATCAGTGGGTAAAACGGCCCTCCTACGTGAGTTTTCCGGCATCTTTCCTCCGGAAATGAAAGTGCCAAAAACCCACCAAACATGAGTTTTGGGTCAAATTGAGATGATTGGGTGCGTCCGTTCCGAAAAATTCAACCAAAATTTTTTCGGTGCATCAGTGGGTAAAACGGTCCTCCTGTGCGAGTTTTGCGGCACCGTTCCTCCGGAAATGAAAGTGCCAAAAAACCCACCAAACAAGAGTTTTGGTTCAAACGAGGATGATTGGGTGGGTCCATTGTGAAAAATTCAACCGTGAGTTTTTCGGTGCATCAGTGGGTAAAACGGCCCCTCCTGCGCGAGTTTTGCGGCACCGTTCCTACGGAAATGAAAGTGCCAAAAACCCACCAAACATGAGTTTTGGATCAAACGGAGATGATTGGATGCTTCCGTTGCATAAAATTCAACCGCGAGTTTTTCGGTGCATCAGTGGGAAAAACGGCCCACCAGCGCGAGTTTTGCGGCACCGTTCCTCCGGAAATGAATGTGCCAAAACCCACCAAACATGAGTTTTGGGTCAAATGGAGATGATTGGGTGCGTCCGTTGCGAAAAATTCAACCAAAAAGTTTTTCGGTGCATCAGTGGGTAAAACGGTCCTCCTGCGCGAGTTTTGCGGCACTGTTCCTCCGGAAATGAAAGTGCCAAAAACCCACCAAACATGAGTTTTGGGTCAAACAGAGATGATTGGGTGTGTCTGTTGCAAAAAATTCAACCGTGAGTTTTTCGGTGCATCAGTGGTTAAAACGGCCCTCCTGTGCGAGTTTTGCGGCACCGTTCCTTCGGAAATGAAAGTGCCAAAAACCCACCAAACATGAGTTCTGGGTCAAATGGAGATGATTGGGTGCGTCCGTTGCGAAAATTCAACAATGAGTTTTTCAGTGCACCAGTGGGTAAAACGGTCCTCCTGCGCGAGTTTTGCGGCACCGTTCCTCCGGAAATGAAAGTGCCCAAAAACCCACCAAACATGAGTTTTGGGTCAAATAGAGATGATTGGATGCGTCCGTTGCGAAAAATTCAATAGTGAGTTTTTCGGTGCATCAGTGGTTAAAACGACCCTCCTGCGCGAGTTTTGCGGCACCATTCCTCCGGAAATGAAAGCGCCAAAAACCCACCAAACAAGAGTTTTGGGTCAAACGAGGATGATTGTGTGTGTCCATTGTCAAAAATTCAACCATGAGTTTTTCGGTGCATCAGTGGTTAAAACGGCCCTCCTTCGCGAGTTTTGCGGCACCGTTCCTTCGGAAATGAAAGTGCCAAAAACCCACCAAACATGAGTTCTGGGTCAAATGAGATGATTGGGTGCGTCCGTTGCGAAAAATTCAACATGAGTTTTTCGGTACATCAGTGGGTAAAACGGCCCTCCTACGCGAGTTTTCGGCACCGTTCTCCGGAAATGAAAGTGCCAAAAACCCACCAAACATGAGTTTTGGGTCAAATGGAGATGATTGGGTGCGTCCGTTGCGAAAAATTGAACCAAAATTTTTTTCGGTGCATCAGTGGGTAAAACGGTCCTCCTGCGCGAGTTTTGCGGCACCGTTCCTCCTAAATGAAAGTGCCAAAAACCCACCAAACATGAGTTTTGGGTCAAACAGAGATGATTGGGTGCGTCCGTTGCGAAAAATTCAACCGTGAGTTTTTCGTTGCATCAGTGGGTAAAACGGCCCACCTGCGCGAGTTTTGCGGCACCGTTCCTCCGGTAACGAAAGTGCCAAAACCCACCAAACATGAGTTTTGGGTCAAACATGGATGATTGGGTGGGTCCATTGTGAAAAATTCAACCGTGAGTTTTTCGGTGCATCAGTGGGTAAAATGGCCCTCCTGCGCGAGTTTTGCGGCACCGTTCCTCCGGAAATGAAAGTGCCAAAAACCCATCAAACATGAGTTTTGGGTCAAACAGAGATGCTTGGGTGCGTCCGTTGCAAAAATTCAACCGTGAGTTTTTCGGTGCATCAGTGGTTAAAACGGCCCTCCTGCGCGAGTATTGCGGCACTGTTCCTCCGGAAATGAAAGTGCCAAAAACCCACCAAACAAGAGTTTTGGGTCAAACGAGGATGATTGGGTGCGTCAGTTGCGAAAAATTCAACCAAAAAGAGGCACCGTTCGTCCTGAAATGAAAGTGCCAAAAACCCACCAAACAAGAGTTTGGATCAAACAAGGATGATTGGGTGCGTCCGTTGCGAAAAATTCAACCGTGAGTTTTTTGGTGCATCAATGGGTAAAACGGCCCTCCTGCGCGAGTTTTGCGGCACCGTTCCTCCGGAAATGAAAGTGTCAAAAATCCACCAAACATGAGTTTTGGGTCAAACGGAGATGATTGGGTGCGTCCGTTGTGAAAAATTCAACAATGAGTTTTTCGGTGCATCAGTGGTTAAAACGTGCGGCATCGTTCCTCAAAAAATAAAGTGCCAAAATCCCACCAAACATGAGTTTTGGATCAAACGGAGATGATTGGGTGCGTCTGTTGCGAAAAATTCAACAACGTGAGTTTTTCGGTGCATCAGTGGGTAAAACGGCCCTCCTGCGCGATTTTTGCGGCACCGTTTCCTACGGAAATGAAAAGTGCCAAAAACCTCACCAAACATGAGTTTTCGGTCAAATGGAGATATTGGGTGGGGTCCGTTGCGAAAAATTCAACAATGAGTTTTTTCAGATGCATCAGTGGGTAAAACAGTCCTCCTGCCGAGTTTTTGCTGCACCGTTCCTCCCAAAATGACAAGTGCCAAAAACCCACCAAACATGAGTTTTGGGTCAAACAGAGATGATTGGGTTCGTCCGTGGCGAAAAATTCAACCGTGAGTTTTTCGGTGCATCAAGTGGTTAAAACGGCACCACCTGCGCTAGTTTTGCGGCACCGTTCCTACGGAAATGAAAGTGCCAAAACCCCACCAAACATGAGTTTTGGGTCAAATGGAGATGATTGGGTGGTCCGTTGCGAAAAATGCAACAATGAGTTTTTCAATGCATCAGTGGTAAAACAGTCTCCTGCGCGAGTTTTGCTGCAACCGTTCCTCCCAAAATGAAAGTGCCAAAAACCCATCAAACATGAGTTTTGGGTCAAACAGAGATGATTGGGTGCGTCCGTTGCGAAAAATTCAACCGTGAGTTTTTCGGTGCATCAGTGGTTAAACGGCCCTCCTGCGCGAGTTTTGCGGCACCGTTCCTCCGGAAATGAAAGTGCCAAAAACCCACCAAACCATGTGTTTTGGATCAAATGGAGATGATTGGGTGGCGTCCGTTGCAAAAAATTCAACCAAAAAGTTTTCGGTGCATCAGTGGGTAAAACGGTCCTCCTGCGCGAGTTTTGCGGCACTGTTCCTCCGGAAATGAAAGTGCCAAAAACCCACCAAACATGAGTTTTGGGTCAAACAAGATGATTGGGTGTGTCTGTTGCAAAAAATTCAACCGTGAGTTTTTCGGTGCATCAGTGGTTAAAAACGGCACCCCTGCGCGAGTTTTGCGGCACCGTTCCTACGGAAATGAAAGTGCCAAAACCCCACCAACATGAGTTTTGGGTCAAATGGAGATGATTGGGTGGGTCCGTTGCGAAAATTCAACAATGAGTTTTCAATGCATCAGTGGGTAAAACAGTCCTCCCGCGCGAGTTTTGCTGCACCGTTTCCTCCCAAAATGAAAGTGCCAAAAACCCATCAACATGAGTTTTGGTCAAACAGAGATGATTTGGGTGCGTCCGTTGCGAAAAATTCAACCGTGAGTTTTTCGGTGGCATCAGTGGTTAAAACGTCCCTCCTGCGCGAGTTTTGCGGCATTCCGTTCCTCCGGAAATGAAAGTGCCAAAAACCCACCAAACATGTGTTTTTGGATCAAATGGAGATGATTGGTGCGTCCGTTGCAAAAAAATTCAACCAAAAAGTTTTTCGGTGCATCAGTGGTAAAAACGTCCTCCTGCGCGAGTTTTGCGGCACGTTCCTCCGCGAAATGAAGTGCCAAAAACCCACCAAACATGAGTTTTGGGTCAAACAGAGATGATTGGGGGTGTCTGTTGCAAAAAATTCACAACCGTGAGTTTTTCGGTGCTCAGTGGTTAAAACGGCCCTCCTGTGCGAGTTTTGCCGGCACCGTTAGCTCCGGAAAATGAAAGTGCCAAAAACCCACCAAACATGAGTTTTGGGTCAAACATGGAGATGATTGGGTGCGTCCGTTGCGAAACATTCAAACCATGAGTTTTGTCAGGTGCATCCAGTGGGTAAAACGGTCCCTACCTGCAGCGAGTTTTGCGGCACGTTTCCTCCGGAAATGAAAGTGCCAAAACCCACCAAACATGAGTTTGGGATCAAACTAGAGATGATTGGGTGCGTCCGTTGCGAAAAGTCAACCGTGAGTTTTCGGTGCATCAGTGGGTAAACACGACCCTCCTGCGCAGAGTTTTCGGCACCGTTCCTCCGGAAATGAAAAGTGTCAAAATCCACCAAACATAGAGTTTGGGTCAAACGGAGGATGATTGGTTGTCGTCCATTGTGAAACATTCAACCGTGAGTTTTTCGGTGCATCAGTGGTTAAAACGTGCGGCATCCGTTCCTTCGGAATGAAAGTGCCAAAAACCCATCAAACATGAGTTCTGGGTCAAATGGAGATGATTGGGTGCGTCCGTTGCGAAAAATTCAACAATGAGTTTTCGTGCATCAGTGGGTAAAACGGTCCTCCTGCGCGAGTTTTGCGGCACCGTTCCTACGGAAATGAAAGTGCCAAAAACCCACCAAACATGAGTTTTGGATCAAACGGAGATGATTGGGTGCTCCGTTGCATAAAATTCAACCGCGAGTTTTTCGTGCATCTGTGGGAAAAATGGCCCACCGGCGCGAGTTTTGCGGCACCGTTCCTCCAGAAATGAAATGTGCCAAAAACCCACCAAACATGAGTTTTGGGTCAAATGGAGATGATTGGGTGCGTCCGTTGCGAAAAATTCAACCAAAAGTTTTTTCGGTGCATCAGTGGGTAAAACGGTCCTCCTGCGCGAGTTTTGCGGCACCGTTCCTACGGAAATGAAAGTGCCAAAAACCCACCAAACATGAGTTTTGGGTCAAACGGAGATGATTGGATGCGTCCGTTGCAAAATTCAACCGCGAGTTTTTCGGTGCATCTGTGGAAAAAGGCCCCCGCGCGAGTTTTGCGGCACCGTTCGTCCTGAAATGAAAGTGCCAAAACCCACCAAACAAGTTTTGGATCAAACAAGATGATTGGATGCGTCCGTTGCGAAAAATTCAACCGTGAGTTTTTGGTGCATCAATGGGTAAAACGGCCCTCCTGCGCGAGTTTTGCGGCACCGTTCCTCCGGAAATGAAAGTGCCAAAAATCCACCAAACATGAGTTTTGGGTCAAACGGAGATGATTGGGTGCGTCCGTTGTGAAAAATTCAACAATGAGTTTTTCGGTGCATCAGTGGTTAAAACGTGCGGCATCGTTCCTCAAAATAAAGTGCCAAAATCCCACCAAACATGAGTTTTGGATCAAACGAGATGATTGGGTGCGTCTGTTGCGAAAATTCAACCGTGAGTTTTTCGGTGCATCAGTGGGTAAAACGGCCCTCCTGCGCGAGTTTTGCGGCACCGTTCCTACGGAAATGAAAGTGCCAAAACCCCACCAACATGAGTTTTCGGGTTCAAATGGAGAATGATTGGGTGGGTCCGTTGCGAAAATTCAACAATGAGTTTTTCAATGCATCAGTGGGTAAAACAGTCCTCCTGCGCGAGTTTTGCTGCACCGTTCCTCCCAAAATGAAAGTGCCAAAAACCCACCAACATGAGTTTTGGGTCAAACAGAGATGATTGGGTGCGTCCGTGGCGAAAAATTCAACCGTGAGTTTTTTCGGTGCATCAGTGGTTAAAACGGCACCCCTGCGCGAGTTTTGCGGCACCGTTTCCTACGGAAATGAAAGTGCCAAAACCCCACCAAAACATGAGTTTTGGGTCAAATGGAGATGATTGGGTGGGTCCGTTGCCGAAAAATTCAACAATGAGTTTTTCAATGCATCAGTGGGTTAAAACAGTCCTCCTGCGCGAGTTTTGCTGCACCGTTCCTCCCAAAATGAAAGTGCCAAAAACCCATCAAACATGAGTTTTGGGTCAAACAGAGATGATTGGGTGCGTCCGTTGCGAAAAATTCAACCGTGAGTTTTTCGGTGCATCAGTGGTTAAACGGCCCTCCTGCGCGAGTTTTGCGGCACCGTTCCTCCGAAATGAAAGTGCCAAAAACCCACCAAACATGAGTTTTGGATCAAATGGAGATGATTGGGTGCGTCCGTTGCAAAAATTCAACCAAAGTTTTTCGGTGCATCAGTGGGTAAAACGGTCCTCCTGCGCGAGTTTTTGCGGCACTGTTCCTCCGGAAATGAAAGTGCCAAAAACCCACCAAACATGAGTTTTGGGTCAAAGGATGATTGGGTGCGTCCGTTGCAAAAATTCAACCGTGAGTTTTTCGGTGCATCAGTGGTAAAACGGCCCTGCCGGTTTTGCGGCACCGCCGTTCCTACGGAAATGAAAGTGCCAAAACCCCACCAAACATGAGTTTTGGGTCAAATGGATGATTGGGTGGGTCCGTTGCGAAAAATTCAACAATGAGTTTTTCTGCATCAGTGGGTAAAACGGCCTCCTGCGCGAGTTTTGCGCACCGTTCCTCCCAAAATGAAAGTGCCAAAAACCCATCAAACATGAGTTTTGGGTCAAACGAGATGATTGGGTGCGTCCGTTGCGAAAAATTCAACCGTGAGTTTTTCGGTGCATCAGTGGTTAAACGTCCCTCCTGCGCGAGTTTTGCGGCACCGTTCCTCCGGGAAATGAAAGTGCCAAAAACCCACCAAACATGTGTTTTGGATCAAATGGAGATGATTGGGTGCGTCCGTTGCAAAAAATTCAACCAAAAGTTTTTCGGTGCATCAGTGGGTAAAACGGTCCTCCTGCGCGAGTTTTGCGGCACTGTTCCTCCGGAAATGAAAGTGCCAAAAACCCACCAAACATGAGTTTTGGGTCAAACAGAGATGATTGGGTGTCTGTTGCAAAAATTCAACCGTGAGTTTTTCGGTGCATCAGTGGTTAAAACGGCCCTCCTGTGCGAGTTTTGCGGCACCGTTCCTTCGGAAATGAAAGTGCCAAAACCCACCAAACATGAGTTCTGGGTCAAATGGAGATGATTGGGTGCGTCCGTTGCGAAAAATTCAACAATGAGTTTTTCAGTGTGCACCAGTGGGTAAAACGGTCCTCGCGCGAGTTTTGCGGCACCGTTCCTCCGGAAATGAAAGTGCCAAAAACCCACCAAACATGAGTTTTGGGTCAAATAGAGATGATTGGGTGCGTCCGTTGCGAAAAATTCAATAGTGAGTTTTTCGGTGCATCAGTGGTTAAAACGACCCTCCTGCGCGAGTTTTGCGGCACCATTCCTCCGAAATGAAAGTGCCAAAAACCCACCAAACAAGAGTTTTGGGTCAAACGAGGATGATTGTGTGTGTCCATTGTCAAAAATTCAACCGTGAGTTTTTCGGTGCATCAGTGGTTAAAACGGCCCTCCTTCGCGAGTTTTGCGGCACCGTTCCTTCGGAAATGAAAGTGCCAAAAACCCACAAACATGAGTTCTGGGTCAAATGGAGATGATTGGGTGCGTCCGTTGCGAAAAATTCAACAATGAGTTTTTCAGTGCATCAGTGGGTAAAACGGTCCTCCTGCGCGAGTTTTGCGGCACCGTTCCTACGGAAATGAAAGTGCCAAAAACCCACCAAACATGAGTTTTGGATCAAACGGAGATGATTGGATGCTTCCGTTGCATAAATTCAACCGCGAGTTTTTCGGTGCATCTGTGGGAAAAATGGCCCACCGGCGCGAGTTTTGCGGCACCGTTCCTCCAGAAATGAATGCCAAAAACCCACCAAACATGAGTTTTGGGTCAAATGGAGATGATTGGGTGCGTCCGTTGCGAAAAATTCAACCAAAAAGTTTTTCGGTGCATCAGTGGGTAAAACGGTCCTCCTGCGCGAGTTTTGCGGCACCGTTCCTACGGAAATGA
>CM019831.1:75521241-75558635 GCA_009763385.1 Coix lacryma-jobi var. lacryma-jobi | reverse complement strand
CGATCAGACATACATAACGGTTGGTCTATGGCATCACGCAGTGCACCATGGGAGTTGAATGAGGTCAAGACGAGTTTACATCAGAGACGATCTAGCCAAAGAAAATTATAAAAGATTTGATGATGGATGAGCTAGAGGATTGCATTTGATCGTCTCAAGCCTTGGAATAAATATGAAAAGACAATACGCGTTTGCCTAGTATACAATTCGCAAAGTGAGAAGAAAAAGGATTCGAAGAAAGGGACTTGTTTGAAATGTCTGCGTCGGTCAAAGATTAGGTAATTCGCAATGGTGAGTACCCATGACAAGCCATTCGGTAAGCCCACAAAGCTTCGTTGAGTACCAAGTGCCACCTTTTAGGTTTTCTTCGATCTTCTTTGAATGATCTTAATCATGATTTTGTTAGAAGCCTCTGCCTGCCCATTGGCCTGTGCATAATAAGGGGAGGAATTATAGAGCTTAATCCCCATCCCTTCGGCAAAGTCACAAAACTCCGAGGAAGTGAACTGAGTTCCCTGATCGGTAGTGATGGACTGAGGAATGCCGAATCGGTAAATGATATGCTCCCTGACGAAGGACACCATGTTCTCTGACGTCACCTTCTTCAATGGGATGGCTTCAACCCACTTAGTGAAATAATCCGTGGCTAACAGAACAAACTTATGTCCCTTGCTAGATGGAGGGTGGATCTGGCCGATCAAATCAATGCCCCATCCTCTGAAAGGCCAAGGCTTAATGATCGGATTCATGGCCGATGCTGGGGCCCTTTGCACATTGCCGAATCGCTGGCAATCCTGACAACCTCTGTAGTATTCAAAGCAATCTTCGAGCATAGTCGGCCAAAAATATCCAGTCCTCCTGATTACCATCTCATACGGTGAGCCGACTGGTGTGCACCACATACGCCTTCGTGCACCTCATACATCAGTTTCCTAGCCCGTCTTGGTTCAGGCACTTAAGCAAAACCCCATCTATGGATTTGTAGTACAATTGATTGTCCAAGAGCGTGAACTTAAGAGCCTTGTACCTGAGTTTTCGGGAGACTTTTTCTGGATGGGTCCCTGAGGTAATCGGCAATGTTGTCTCTCCAGTCTTCAATTGCCTGATTATCACTTGGGACTGCTTGATCATCTTTCTGGGGTTGTTTGCTCTTCCTCAAGTGCAAAAATGTTTTGATTCTCCCTATACCCGGATGCTGCCTGAGCCAACTGGTTTGCTTCTTCGTTTGCCCCCTAGGAATATGTTGCAAGGTTGTTGATCGAAACTGTTAAGGAGTTTCTTGGCAACCTTCGAGATATTCCTGCAGCGTGTCGTTTTCTGCACTTGTACTCACCTGTCAGCTGCCTGATCACCAACTCCGAGTCACCGAAGATCTCCACGGCATCTGCCTTGACGTCCACAAGCAACCGCAATCCTCGAAGCAGTGCCTCATACTCCGCTTGATTATTAGTCACCGGGTACCTCGATCGGTATAGAGTATTTGAAAGGTGCCCCCTTGGGAGAAATCAACATGATCCCGACTCCACCGCCTTTGCTACACGATGATCCATCAAAAAACAATGCCCAGGGGGCAATGGTTACTATGTTAGCGTTAGGGTCACGATGGTGAGTGACGAAATCGGCCATAATCTGGCCTTTAACAGCTTTTGCCGATTCAAAACGCAAATCAAATTCAGAAAGAGCTAAGACCCATTTACCGATCCTTCCACTCAAAATCGGCATTGATAACATGTGCTTGATTACATCAAACTCTGATACTACCACGCATTCGGCATTCAATAGATAGTGCCGAAACTTGGTACAGGAATAGAAAACGCACAAGCACAAACTTTTCCGTAGCCGAATACCTCGTTTCGGGGTCCAGTAGCTTTCGGCTAAGATAGGCTACGACTCTCTCTTTTCCTTCGAATTCTTGCATGAGGGCCGACCCTAGTGTTAGGCTGTCGGCCGCCACGTACAACTTGAAAGGGCTCGTCGAGTTGTGGAGGAACCAATACTGGTGGTGCCTTCATGTATTCTTTGATTTCATCGAAAGGCTTTTGTTGCACGTCACCCCACACGAACTCTTGATCTTTCTTAAGCTTCAACAGTGGAGAGAATGGTAGCACGCGCTCGGACAAATTGGATATGAACCTTCTGACAAGTTGATCTTGCCGAGCAGTGATTGTAGTTCTTTGAGATTGGTCGGCGGCACTACCTTGTCAATTGCTTCCATGCTCTTTTTGCCAACCTCGATGCCTCTTTTGTGGACCAAGAATCCCAGAAATTCACCGCCGGACACCCCAAATGCACACTTGGTTGGATTCATCTTTAACCGTGTTTCCTCGTGCACTCCAGAGTCTTCCTTAAAATCGGCTAAGTGTCTTTCTTTGCTTCCCGACTTGACCACCACATCATCAATGTAGATCTCTACGATTTTTGCCGATCAACTCATGAAATATGTAATTCATGGCTCGCTGGTAAGTAGCACCGGCATTTTTCAAACCAAAGGTCATGACAATCCATTCAAACAAACCTATATGGCCAGGGCACCTGAAGGCGGTCTTTGCCACATCTTCTGCAGCCATGAAGATCTGGTTGTAACCCGCATTGCCATCCATAAAGCTTATAATTTCAAACCCGGCCGAAGCATCTACTAGCAATCGGCCACTGGCATTGGATAACCGTCCATAGGAGTGGCTTTATTGAGGTTCCTGAAGTCGATGCAGACTCTCATCTTCCCATTCTTCTTGTACACCGGGACTATATTGGAGATCCAGTCCGCATATCGACACGGCCGAATGAAATTAGCTTCTAGCAATCTTTCCACTTCCTTTTTTACGTCGGCCAATACCTCCTCCTTGTAGATCCTGCGCGGGAGGTTGTTTATACGGGCGGTACCCGGGCTTGATCGGCAATTTATGCTCGACAATGGACCGATCTAGTCCGGGCATCTCCGTGTAGTCCCAAGCGAAACAGTCTTTGAACTCTTTTAGAAGATCTACCAATTGCTCTCTGAATTCAGGGGCTAAACTGGAACTTACAAACATCGGCCTCTTCTTACTCGCGTCACCAACATCCACCTCCTCTAACTTGTCGGCCGACGTGAAACCATGTCCCAGTTTGCCCTCGCTGTTGTCGGTTGGGTTGTCCATCTAAAAGAAGCTTTGAGAGCCGATTGCTTGGATCGGCTGTTGATCCCTGCCGTAGACGTTGACAGGACCTTCTCCCCACACCACGATCGGAGAAGCAATCTACTCCGTCAAATTCCCAGTAAGTAGGCTCAATGGTAGCAACACTCACCGAGTCGTCAGCTTGGACAATCTCGATGTCATCTCCAACCACTGAATGAGTATTTGGTGCATGGTCGAAGGTATGCAGCAGTTGGCATGGATCCAATCCCTGCCCAAAAGCAGGTTGTATGCCCCCTTGCCGTCAATGACAAGAAGGTCGTGATGAGCGTCTTGGATCCAATCATCAGTTCCACGTGCACGGCACCCCGAGTGTCAGTGGGATTGCCGGCAAAGTCACAGAGTATCATGTCCGTTTTGAGCAGATCTTCATCGTTCATGCCTAGCTTTCTGAAGGTGGCATAAGGCATGATGTTGATCGCTGCACCGCCATCGACAAACATCTTGGTCAGCGGCTTTCCGTTGACGTACCCCTTGACATACAACGGCTTTAAATGCCGATGCTTGGCTGGTTTGTCAAATGCTGCCTTCTGAGACAACACGAGCTGTGCCGCGAGCTCGTCGTGCTCGGCCTCGTCAGAATCCGAATACACCTCGTCCTGTGCCCCCCGGCCGGCAGGAGCCATGAACTCCAGGGGAAGGAAGAAAGTCATGGCCACGTCAGCGCCCTTGTCGGCGTCATCTGGTTTTTCCTTCGGGCGCCACTCTTGCTTCTTCCCATTGGCAGCTGCTTCTTCCAACTCCCTATTCCGGAGGCGCTGCACTCTCCTTTTCTGGCTTTTTCTGGGCCCTGGTGGGCACCCACTGCCCCTTTTGCCACCTATATGGGCGAGGCTGTGCCTCCTCGCCGTCGTCCTGGTGGTGCACCCACTCTCGATCGGCATATCTTTTTGGCTTGCCGACCCGGGCTTTCCGTTTTTAGGCGCCGATCGTCCATCGGGATGCGTGCTCCCAATCTTTCATGGACGGGACGGCGGTTGACACGATCCTACCTATACCCCCTGTACTGATCGCTGCACTCAGGGCAGTTGTTGACGGCAGGCAATCTCAAGCCTTCATTCCAGCAGTGGCGGAAGAACGAGCAACCCCAGTGAGCCTGCTCCTGCTCTTGGCGACGTTCCTGCTCTCTGTGGTAGGCCCTCTCTTCCAGACGGTACCGGTACTCCTCCGTGTGACCGTCTTCGCGCTGATACTCCTCTGCGAGAGTTCCTGTTCTTCGCGTTGGAGACGCTTCCGTTCTTTCTCATCTTGCTGGCGCCACTTGTTGAGGAGATCCCTGTGGGTAGGCCTGCGCCTGGAAGATGTCTCCTCGTGCTCATATCGACTATTCGTGGTCCGGGCGCGCTGCTGTGAATTCATCGCTGGTGATTTTGCCGATCGGGGTCCACCGTGCCAGACTGCGTGCTTTGTTGGAGGTGAGGACTTTGACCCTTGCCCTTACCCCTGGGGTCCTCTGGAGCTACCATGCTCACTGAAAAGAACACGGCGTTCTGGGCGAAGGGGTTAGCATCGATCTTCATCTTGCCATTGAACTTGATGTGGCCGTCCTGGATGGCTTTCTGGATCCTCGTCCTGAACACACGGCAATCATTAATAGAATGAGTGTTAGTGTTATGAAAACCGCAGTACTTCTTGTCCTTGTCCCCTCCAGGACGCAGCATCGGGTGATCCGGGGGTAGCCTGATTCTTCCTTCGGCAACCAGGAACTCGAAGAGCTTGTCGGCTTTGGTGACGTCGAAGTCGTATGCCCCCTTCTGCTGGCGCAGCCATTGCTTGTTGGCTTGGGTCGGCTCCTTGTCCCAGTTGAGCTCTGCAGCGGCCACCTCATCTTCAGCGTCGGTGTAGTCATCGGCTTCGTCCAGGAAAGCCTGATACATCTGCGCCGCGACACTGTCCTTCTGGAAACGCCCTTCCCTCCGAAAGCCTTGCGCTTGGATAGTCATCTCATTCAGCCGGCGGGAGAGATGACCCAAGTCTTCAAACTCTTGACCGAACAGCTTGTCCCTAATGCTCGGGAGCATGCCTGCCATGGCCAATGGTGGAAGCTGATCGTCCGGCAGGTGCATGCCGAAGCACTGGCTCTTGACTTCCCTGAACCTGCGCAGGTAGTCCTGTGGTGTCTCATTTGGCTTCTGGCGTATGTACATGATGTCCACCAGTTTCTTCTCCTTGGTGCCCGTGTTAGAAGTGTGTATGGAACTTTTGTTCCAAGTCTGCCCAAGAGAGAATAGAGCCCGGCGGTAGTGACGTGAACCATGCGAATGCCGGTCCAGTGAGTGACGACGGGAAGTACCGAACCCTGAAGGCATCTTCGGTATTGGCCTCCCCAAGCTGGAGCAGATAACGACTGACGTGCTCCACCGTGCTGGTGTCGTCTAAGCTGGAGAACTTGGACAGGTCCGTCGGCACTTTGACTCTGGGAGGTAGAGCCACACGGTGGAACCATTCGGGGAACGGAGACCAGTAAGCATAAGTGCCCTTAGGCTTCAGGCCGAAAGTGCGCCGCATCATATCCGCCATCCTCTCTAGCATGACATCGACATTAGAGTCGGTGGTTTTTTCGGCCGTCGGCTTCCCATATCCTGGATGTGGGGCGCCCTCTATGTTGTGAGGCTCAAGCATCTCATGGTACCCGTTTCCGTAGTAGTCCTTTATGAGCCTATAGGTTTGCGGGGAGATCTTGCGTGTTGACTCTGGCGGCTGACCCTTAGTGCCGAACGTGAGCTGACCCATGGTCGGCAACTGGCCCTCTGGCGTGTGCTTCTCTTGAATGGTCATCCCGCTTGATTGAGCCTTAGGCGGGGTCTCCTCACCAGCAGCTCCTGCCCCCTTGAGGTGATCCGGCAGGTTGAAAAGATGTGGCCCGGCTATAGGGCCAAACTCCGCCTTCATGAGTTCATCGGCCTTGGGGCCAAATTGGGCGATCATGATGGTGCGGAAAGTTTTGAGGAACGCCCCATGCATGCGACCGATAGCACCAGAGACAACTTCGTTGATTATGTGAGACATTTTCAGCACTGCCTCCGCCTCCCGGGATCATTCGGGTTGAGCTGGACGGGCTTCGGCAGATCGTGCAGACGACAAACCTTTCCGCTCTTGTTCTTGGAGAAGGCTTCTAGGCACTTGGCCTGGAATTCGGCACAAGCATCATCCACCTGCTCTTTGTACTCGTCGGGTAGTTCAGCGAGCTGCACCTGCACGAGCCCCGCCTTGTTGCTGGCCTCGGCTTCAGTGACTTCAACCATGGCTGCAGGAAAAAGAGGGTCCCACCGGGCGTGCCAAAAAGTGTGTTGGCACCAAAAGTGACGCACTATGCCAATCACACAGCAAGCCGGAGAAGCTGGCTTCAAACGTGGCCCGGGTGCTCAGAAGTCCGGTGCGTGCCAGTCAGTTTGCCCTGCAACTAACAAGGTAGATAAATTGTTAAATACAAGCTGGAACGTGCCGGGTATAACCAGACAGTTCCAAGATGTACGGCCCTGAAGCCACTTACGACGACATATAGCTAGGAAAGCTATCTGCCAACAGGTTTAAAAGTCATTCGGTAGTATGAACGAAGTTACGTGAATAACAAGTTGTCGAGTACGTTTGCATGAGAATTGTACTTGCATGATATATTAACTATGAATTAAAGTTTAACCAATCTCGATTGTGCAACCGAGTTGGGGTCCATGGGGATTGAGCATACAAATCAAGCATACTTAAACTAATCTAAAGCCTGCGCCCGCCGCACGATGCCTAGCCTTTTCATAGATCAAACGTGCTTAACTTGTATGAACCCTCACCACGTGGCAATCTAGATACGATCAAATCGGCTATTACGGATAATAGATCTATTGCATGGAAGACTTTACAATAATGAATATGAAAGAATAGGATAGATCTATAAAAGACAGAGCCGAACCGAGCGAGATCTAGATTGGGCAAAAAAAGGTATTGCAAATATGTATAAAACATTAAACATAGAGCAAACACATGATAACTTAATGAATCTAATAGATTGCCAAGTCTAATAGAGCCGATAACTATTTTTACTCATGTCTTAATCTGCCGCACGATACAAGGCATAAGCAAAAAACTTCCCGTCATTAGCTTAAATCCACCGCATGATACTAAGCTAAACATACGAGACTACTTGCATCAAATCTAAATCTGCCGCACGATACTAGACATGATAACAAGGTTGTCGGGACTTACGGAGGTCGACGGATCAATGACTCCTCTCGAAGAACACGGCGACACGACTTGGACTCGAAGATGGCACGGGGCCGGGTTGGTTGCATTGATTGTGAACATGTTACAATAGTCTCAGGGTTTATATTTATACCCTGGTGTTCTCTGAGTCCTAGAAGGACACGATTACAATGATAAAATTAGGAAACTCTCAAAAACATGATGCCTTCTGCTCCAAGCTTCCTTTAATAACCGGCATGCACTAAAATGACGAGATCCCCACCGCTAAATCTTCTTGATACGCTGCATTTGTCATCTTCTAACGCAAACCGACTTGGCTTGAGGTAGCCGACCGCAGCGTCATATTGCCGAATTCGCTCGCCATTGACTAGTCGCTTCCACAGCCTTACCGAACCTACTAAGTTAGCCGACCACGCCCGCCATCTGCCGAATCCCCACAGGCGGTGATTTCTCTGAATCTGTACTGGGCTGGCCTACTTGTCATAGTGCAAAAATTATGTGTTAACACGGACATGTAGCATCCTTTCCATGATGTACATGTGCCGAACATTCAGAGGCGTGCTGCTAGGCCTAGAGGTCCAAAACCTCAAGTTCCTAGGCCTAGGCCGCGTAGAGAGCGTGCCCGGCGGGAGCCTGCATTTGTGGGCTATGGACCCTGTGGCGGTGGTTTTGTAGTTGAGCGTTTTCCCCACCGCGTTTTGAGTATCGCGATGGACGCTCCTCCCTAAGCGGACCACGTTTTCCTCAACGTGGTGATCGCTCTTCCCGTAGGCGTGCTAGGAATGGTTTTTCTGCTAACCGTTCTTTTGAGCAGCCGGCCCAACACTGGTATTCCCCTTACTTCACTAACCCCAGTGTTGGCCCGTATGCTCACCCTATGTTTTTTTTATTGATGTAGGTAAAACGATTGGAGAACGTTTGGTTGGTGGATTCCGGGTGTTCGAGGCACATGACCGGAAACGCCAAGTGGTTCTCCAGTCTTAGTCCAGTCGCCGGAAAGGAGTATATCACCTTCGGCGACAACAGCAAAGGTAAGGTGCTGTCTCGTGGGTCTGTGCGAGTTAATGAGCACTTTGTGTTGCGCGATGTTGCTCTTGTTTCTAACTTGCATTTTAACCTCCTTTATGTTTCGCAACTTTTTGATGATGACTATGAGATTCGTTTTAAATCGAATCTCAGTCGCATTTTGGATCCTCAGGGCAATCTTGTATGTGTGATTTCGCCCTTTGGAAAAGTCTTTCGTGCGGATTTCTCGGAGTCGTTTGGAATTTCCCGTTGTCTTTTGGCTGGACCTTCCTCCTCTGATCTTTGGAAGTGGCATAGGAGACTAGGTCACCTGAGCTTCGACTTGCTTGCAAGACTTAGCTCACTTGGCTTAATCCGAGGATTGCCCATGTTGTCCATGGAGAAGGATCTTGTTTGCCATTCTTGTAGACATGGGAAGATGGTAGCCGCTCCCCACCATCCAGTGACTCAGGTCATGACTAAGCGTCCTGGAGAGCTTTTGCACATGGACCTTGTTGGTCCGGCTCGGGTGAGCTCGGTTGGGGGGAAGTGGTACGTGCTTGTTGTTGTTGATGATTTTTTGAGATATTCGTGGGTCTTCTTTTTAGCTGAGAAGACCGAGACTTTCTCCTTTGCTCGCAATCTGATTTTGCGTCTTCAGAATGAGTTCCCTTTGAACTCAATACGAGCAATTCAGAGTTATAATGGTTCCGAATTCAAGAATTCGGATTTTGAGAAGTTTTGCAACTCTTTGGGTTTGGAGCATCAGTTTTCTTCCCCCTACACACCGCCACAGAATGGTGTTGTAGAGAGGAAGAATCGGACCCTTGTAGAGATGGCCAGGACGATGCTCGATGAGCATAGGACTCCTAGGCGATATTGGGCCAAAGCTATGAACACTGCATGCTATATTTCCAATCGCATTTTTCTGAGAGCTTTTTTGAAAAAGACTTCTTATGAGTTGCATTTTGGTAGACAGCCCAAGGTGAGTTATTTTAGAGTTTTCGGTTGCCACTGTTTTATATTGAAGAAAGGAAACCTGGACAAATTTGAGTCTCGCTCTTCTGACGGTGTGTTTTTGGGTTATGGCACTCATACTCGTCCTTATCGTGTACTTAACCTTGACACTAACCGAGTCATGGAGACATCAGATGTCACCTTCGACAAGACCATGGTTTGTCCTTCTTCTTGTTTTGAGCGTGCAGGTGATCATGAGGTTGGCGAGCCTCTTTTCGATGATGAAGAAGAAGGTGCTGAAGGGATAGATGATCCAACACCTCCTCCACCTGCTGTGCCGCAAAGAGCGGCTTCTGCGACGACTCACGGCCCCGACACGTCTTCTTCCTGGGGGGCCGTGGGATCCGCCACCTCGAGCGGTACCCTTTGTACCCGAGGAGGCACCAGCTGCTGTTGAGGGGGAGGCCACTTCGGCAAGGGAGGCGCCACGACACATTCAGCACCAGCACCCGCCTCAACAGATGATCGGCAGCATCGACGAACGCGTCACCCGGTCAAGGCAAATCTCTCACTTTGCTCATTCTGCATTTGTTGCTGATTTTGAACCCCGGGATGTTGGACACGATTTGACGGATCCGGATTGGGTCAATGCCATGCATGAGGAGTTAGAAAACTTTGAGAGAAATCGGGTTTGGGTTCTAGTGTCTCCACCTTCTGAGTGTCACCCAATTGGGACAAAATGGGTTTTCAAAAACAAACAGGGAGAAGATGGCCATGTTGTGAGAAACAAGGCCAGACTCGTAGCCTAGGGATATAGTCAGAAGGAGGGGATAGACTATGAGGAGACTTTTGCTCCTGTAGCTTGTTTGGAGGCAATTAGGATACTCTTGGCTTTTGCTGCATCCAAAGGTTTCAAACTTTTTCAAATGGATGTCAAGAGTGCCTTATTAAACGGCTACATAGAAGAGGAGGTGTATGTTAGACAACCCCCCGGTTTCGAAAATCCCAAGTTTCCAAACCATGTTTTTAAACTTCACAAAGCTTTGTATGGTTTGAAACAAGCCCCTAGAGCCTGGTATGATAGGTTGAAAACCTTTTTGCTTGCTAAGGGTTTTAAAATGGGATGTGTAGATAAAACGCTCTTTCTCCTCAAGCAAGGCACTGATACTCTCTTGGTCCAAATTTACGTGGATGATATCATTTTCGGTGGTTCTTCCCACGCTTTGGTTGCCAAGTTTGCAAACACTATGAGCAGGGAATTTGAGATGAGCATGATGGGCGAGTTGACGTTTTTCCTCGGGTTGCAAATCAAGCAATCCCGGGAAGGGACGTTCGTGCACCAGGGCAAGTACACCAGAGACATTCTGAAGAAATTCGATATGGGTGAGGCCAAGCCTCTTCCAACACCCATGTCGACCACGACGGCCCTGGATGCGGACAAGGAGGGAGAAGCAGTGGACCAGAAGGAGTACCGGAGTATGATCGGGTCGCTATTGTACCTGACGGCGACACGCCCGGACATCCAGTTCGTGGTGTGTCTCTGCGCGCGATTTCAGTCGTCGCCGTGCACCTCTCACTGTCAGGCGGTCAAGCGCATTATGAGGTACTTATCCTTCACTCCAGAATTTGGGATTTGGTATTCTGCGTCCTCCACCCTCTCCCTTTGTGGTTATTCCGATGCCGACTTTGCTGGTTGCCAGATTGAGCGCAAGTCCACTTCTGGGACTTGCCAGTTTATTGGTTCTTCTCTTGTATCGTGGTCTTCTCGCAAGCAGTCTAGTGTTGCCCAGTCTACCACGGAGGCTGAGTATGTTGCTGCGGCTAGCTGCTGTTCCCAGTTACTCTGGATGATGGCCACTTTGCGTGATTTTGGTCTGAGCTTTTCTCGTGTTCCTTTGCTTTGTGACAGCACGAGTGCGATTAGCGTCGCTAAGAACCCCGTGCTGCACTCGAAGACCAAACACATTGATGTGCGCTTTCATTTTTTGTGAGACCACTATGAGAAGGGTGATATCGACCTTCGCCATGTTGATACTCATCATCAGTTGGCTGATATTTTCACCAAGCCTTTGGACCAATCAACTTTTAATCGGTTGAGAGGTGAGCTTGGTGTGTGTTTCCCCTTTTAGATGGGGGAAACATTTTGACTCTTGTAATATAAACTGACTTTGTGTTTTTCAGTTGGTATTGCTTCTTTTTGGTTTCTTCATGCATCTTTGCATTTCAGCATACGCTTTTACATTCTGAGCTTCATGAATATAGTCTGAAGAATGTAACTATGCTCTGTGTAGTCTTTACTCTGATGCTTTATGATGATGCTGTAGCTTATGCTCTTTCTGATCACTGATACATGTTGTGAGCAGAGCTATTTTATGAATGGTGAATTTGCTTAATGAACATAAAACTTGAAAATGTTCACCATTGAGATGTGCAACTAGCATGTGTAGGATGTGTTGAGCTCACTTGTGCTATTCATATATGCTAGGTTGCTATGTCTCTAGTGTTGAGTCATTCACTTGTTTGGTATGTTCATATTCTGTTTAAAATCTGAACCAAGTTAAGTGAATTGGAAAGATCGAGATGGGATTGCTTGTTAACACCTCACAGTTTCGAGACTGTTTCTCATTGCACTTTGAGTTAAACTTGAGCTGTGTAGTGTATGACCGAAACTGTTGCTTTAAGCTTCTGATTGCTTCTGCATAGGCTTCGCACAGTTGAAAAGTTAGGCAATGATAAGCTTTCAACCTCTCGCAGTCACATGCGGATTTCTGAACTTGTGTAATTTCACCGCTGCAACTCCGATTAAAATTTGAAATCACAAGTGTATGCTTCATCCTTCAATTGGTATCAGCATGATGTTTGAACTGTGCTAGGGGTAGTTCACCTTGTATACATGTTTAGCACTTGTTTGACTTCCTGTCTATACATGTCTCGTGCTATTTTGATGGTGAATACGTTTTTGGCTGAAAACTGCTCTTTCTGCTCTCATGTTCATATTTCATACTTAGTGATCAGTTTGAGCCTTTGCTAGCACTCTATGCATTTTATGAGTCATCGGATCAGAACTCTGTAGAGCATCTTTGCACTCTTTTGATTATACTCCTGAAGCTGCTAACTTGCATTTTGACTCATATACATCTTTGGAGGGAGTTTTTCTGTCAAGGGGGAGAATTTTTACCTGATAAGTGCATTTTCAACTAAGGGGGAGAAAATACTGACAAATCATGTATTCCCTGGTTGGTGGTTTGTGTGCACTATTTGAGGGGGAGCTTGCTCGAGATGAGTTTTTGAGAGCTTCGAAATTTCCAATTGATTCGGAGCGTTTTTGATTAGCTCAGAGCGTTTTTGCTAGTTGTGTAGAGCCTTTGCTTTTGCTAGTTGTGTAGAGCCTTTGCTTCTTTCTTGAGGGACTAGCAATCGCCCTTCAGATTTTCAATTGGTGTCGAGCTCTTCTGTTCTTGAGTTTCGATTGTTACTTGCTAGCGGTGTTGAGCCTGTTCTACCTCTTCTTGAGGGCTAGCTTTGCTTTGCTTGGTTGCGTCGAGTCGTTGCCCATGTCTTTGGTGACCAAGTTGTTTCGCTCTTTCCACTTGACCTTCTTCGGCTTTGCTATGCTTTTTTGGGTCATTTGGTCGAGTTCTCTCTCCTTCTTCCTTCCTTCTTTTGCTTCATTATGATTTGTGTTGGTAGTTGACAATGCACTCATCAAGGGGGAGATTGCGGATACATGGGTGTATGCCGAGTCTCTGAGTGATGAGTGATTGTCAACTGGGATGATGCGCATGTTCTTTGGCTTGTGTTGTGCAGGTGTCGAGCATGGATGCAGTGATCAGAGGCAAGGTGAAGGTCAAGTAGAGACGTGTCGTGCCGATGGACCGAGAGTGGCGAAGGGCGGAAGTGAGGCTTGGACTGAGGGACCGGTGGCCCGAGGATCAGCTGTGGTGGCTGACAGCCTGGGACAGCAACGAGTGAAGACTTGCGGTGATGTGTTGCCTGAGACGAGGACTTGGGGACACGTGTCGGTGGACGGGGTGCACGGGTGGTGCATCCCCTCTACGGCTCAGTTTGGTGGTTGAGCCACAGAAAAACCACCAAGTGGACGGTTTCCAGGTTTGGGTCTCAAAACCTGGGCGCTGATGGTTTCTGAGTTTGGGCCACAAAACTCGGGCTGAGGACGGTTTCTAGGTTTGGGCCTCAAAACCTGGGTGCTGCGGGTTTGCTGAGTTTGGGCCTCAAAACTCAGGCCATGGATGGCTGGTTTCCCGGTTTGGGCCTCAAAACCGGGGGTTGGCTGTGAAGGCAGGTTTCCTGGTTTGGGCCACAAAACCGGGGGTGCGACATCCGGGAAAGGACAAGCAGAGCGGTGGCGGCAATCGGGAGGTTGCGTCGAGGCAACGCTACGAGTTGTGCGAGCGTGGCCGTCGGATCCCACCTACCACGAGTTGGTCCAGAATAACCCTAGGGTTTAGCTGGTTCGCTCTGTAATTAGTTGAGGGGTAGAGTAGGAAATAAAATTAGTATAAGTAGAGGGAGACACCCTCCTCCCATTCTATCTCAGTCATTTTGCTATTTTGCCTTCTAGGTTTTCCTGCTCTCCCTCTCCCCTGCTGTAGCGAACTGAGATCCACAGAGAAGAGAACCATACCTCTGTGTTCGTGAGATTTTGAGGAAGTGAGACCGTAATCTCACTGTTGTAGTGTGTGGTAGCCACACGGTTGCAAATTCATGGTTGTGATTCGCGTTTTGTTCGTGTTCTTCGCGGGTTGCTTTTCTCCACGTTTTTCTCGTCGATCGATCTCCTTGCTTGGTGTGTCTTTTGGAAATCCGTTTGAACCAAGTTGTTCTAGATCGTGAGGCACTTCTTTCCACCGAAGGAATTCATCTCTAACCTCACGACCTAGTAGATCGGTTGATTTTCGTTTTGGATCGGTTTTGCTCCTTTAGTCCCGAATTCTTCCAATTCACCGATTTGGAGTTAGGTTCGGGCCATGATCTATTTAGGATAGCTCACTAACCTCCTAGGAACTCCTCATACCAAGTCTAAGCCCTAGTGCTTTTGATTCGGAGGAGATCGAGTGAATTTCGCGGAAGAACTGTGCTGTTTCGGGACCATCAGACGCTGAGTGCGTGACCATCGGACGTTGTGTTCATACCATCGGAGCGTCCGATGCCACGTGTCGTCTGACAGTGAGTTTTAAGGAGCATCGGACACTGACCATCGGAGCGTTCGTTGCCATCAGACGCGCCGGGGGTCACGCATCGGACGCTAGGGTTGCACTGTAGCAGCGTCCGATGCTGGTCCAGTAAGGTTCCAGAGAGGTCCTGTTTGCATCGGACGCGTCCATTACTTTGTCATCGGACGCTGCCAGCGTCCGATGCATGCAGCTGTGCACTGTTTCGTTCGCCGTTTGCTCATGCGTTCTCGGATTTGATTTCCGGCTTTTGCGTTGGGTTTCCAGAGTCGTGTAGTGTCTCGCTGTGCTTCTTGGAAGCATCCACCCTACATCTAGGGTCGTGGACACTTACGAGCTCTAGGGTTTGCTCTTGGGGTTGATTCACGGAACAGTGGCAACAAGTTTCCGGCGGGAATTTTTGAAGCTCCCATTCACCCTCCCCCCTCTAGTCGCCTTGCTATTGCATTCTCGGTCCTTCACACACAATACAAGATGAAGGCTATCGAAGTAAATCTTGGTGACCCCTATGTTATGGTGATGGGTATTTTGGGATAACTAGGCCTTATGCTTTGCCAAGAGCTTGAGAGATTGAGGGAGACTAGAATTGTTTCTTCATAATTCATTGCTTAATTCTAAATGACAGGCGTGCCTCTCTTTATATAGAGAAGTAATCAACCCTAAACCTAACTCTAACTTGGCGGCTAAGCTACTGCCTATTGGGCTTATTGGGCCGGTGGCAGCCTGCTGGCTGCCCATGACATCTATTAGCTAAAATCAAATAAAGCTGGAGAACAAGCTTTACTGCCGCTGTAATCCTAGCCAGGTCGATCCAAGAAGGCAACACGTTTATGTGGTTAGTACAGTGCAGCAGCAAGAACCTTACCAGGAAGCATTATTCGAGAGAGGAAAAGGGGGAGAGATAGAGAGAGAAAGGAAGAGACATGCACCTAGGTTTCCATGGAGCAAGGAGATGACGCAGCCCAATGGGAGGATGTCGCATCGGAGGGGCAGCCACACCAGCGAGCACCGGTAGGGTCCGCTTAGCCTCGTCGTGCCCGAGGACGGTGGTTGTTGGCCCCCCCGCGGTTAGTTGCATGGCCACCTGCCGCACCGGCACAGCACCCGGCGGAGGTCAGCGTCGCCTTGCCACTGCGGCGCGAAGGGGAAGGGGCGTGGAGGACGGTGGTCGCGGCCGCGCCGACACGGAGGTTCAGGCACCAGTCGAGGCCAGCTACCCGCTGCGCCGGCGCAGCGGCCGACGGGTGCTGCTGCCGCCCCGCCCTTGCGGCGTGTGGAGGAGGAGGGGGCGGCCATCGCGCCGACGGCGAGGGCCAGGCACAACTGAGCTCCACGTGACTCGGTCGCGCCGTCCGCGTCAGGAGAGAAGGGTCGAGAGAGACAACGGGAAGGGCTAGTGGTGAACGGAAGAGCGGAGGAGGTATCTGTCGTTCTGCAGACGTGGGCCAATAAGAGGTGAAGGTGAGGTGTCGCCGAGCTGGGCGAATAAAAAAATTTCGGGTGATGTGTCCTGTGTGCCTGCCCGGGGCTTACCTTGTGATTGTGTGTACAGAATGCAAAAAACCTGCAAACTAGAAAAAGTTATGGGGATGCACAAATTAGAAGCGTGCCTAATATTTTGTTTTGGTTAAATAAAGTCTACATCAAAATTCCTGGTTTGACTGAATTGAAGTAAATTAAATACTTGTTGACCAAATAGACAATTTAGTAGGTCACAACACAGGAATGTTTGGGAAAAATAGACCTGGCCAAGCTTATGTAAGTAATTGGTGTGCTTATAGAATAAAACATGCCATTAACTATATGTATTAGATGCTGAAGTCGTTAGAAATCAGATCAAATCATATTATGAAACTGAGAGCGTTGTAGATGCAGGTAAATGTGAATGATACATGATATATTAGTAGGTCACAACACAGGAATGTTTGGGAAAAATAGACCTGGCCAAGCTTATGTAAGTAATTGGTGTGCTTAGAATAAAACACACCATTAACTATATGTATTAGATGCTGAAGTCGTTGGAAATCTGATGAAATCATATTATGAAACTGAGAGCGTTGTAGATGCAGGTAAATGTGAATGATACAGGATATATAAAAGGAAAGTGTGTGTTGTTTCAATGTAAAATCTGTGAGGTATTGTAACATAGAAAATTATTGGACATTACACAGACTACGTTAATAGAGCCTAAAATCTATTATTTCTTGTTTATAGCTTTGCGTGGACTATTCTAAAAAGAATAATCTGTTACTTAAAGTGCGATTGTATAAGAGCTGACCTTGGCGAGAACAACGGTTAGAGATTTGTAGAGCACAGCTAGGTAACTCCATGTGCATATAAACTGACCCTATGCGTGCAGGCAGTGCAGCAAAGTAAATACCTGCAACGAAGAAACGATGAGTTTGATAGGCAACACTATGTAAATTAGCATTGCTAGAAGAACCACGATTTGTGTTGAGCTACATATCGTAGGAAACAACTAACTAATAAGATTAGGGTTATAATTTTATTTTTCAAACACTAAGCATGTACATTGGCAAAGCAGCAAGAAAATTTCTGAATAGTGAGAACTCAAAACACAATTGCAATCCGGAAATGCTGAGCTGCCAAGCCAGCACTGAAGTACCTAAGTAAGAAACAAATTCAAGCTGATTGTAATCCATATCACCTGTTTTTGGTTGTGCCACTGCCACCTGCCATGCACGTTGTGGTTACAAATATCTGTTTTGGTCACCAACATTGGCAAACTGGCAAGGAATTTTGGAATTAGTGAGTAATGGAAATAAATTTGCAATCTAGGAATGCTAGCTGCCAAGCTAGTAGTCGCTGGAAACAACTAACTAAAAAGAGTAGGATAGGACTATAGGTTACTAAATTGCAAAGTAAACTTTTTTGGATTTCAGTGAAGACAATGACTAAACTACCTAACACAAACCAAACTGATTGAAAGGAAACATCATTGTAGAAGTAAGAGGTCGTGCCAGATGTCAGCTGCAATATACAAATGTTCATGTCAATCGTACAACGGCACGCAGATATCTGTTTTTTTCCTAATATTTTGGCATGCCATATTTTGTAATCATAAATCAGAACCGGTATTCAAAATATGAACATGTATTCAAAATATTAGCAGGTAATCAAAATATTTGGGTATGCAGACATCTGCCTTTTATGCTCTTGATGTCCCTGGCCTCGTCCAGTCCGGTAATCAAAATATTAATAGGTAATCATGGCTAAAATGGCTCACAAATTCTTCACGTTAGCAACGCAAGGGCGTTGATAGGGACACACACGCTAATAAGTACCGTGGCTAAAATGAGACGCAAATTCTTCATATTAGCAAATGAATGATACTTGACACGTACGGCAGATCAGATCCGAATACAAATAATCAAAAAATCCAGGTAAAAGGTATGGCTAATAATTAGGTTCAATCATAATACGAATAGCCAAATATCTTAAATCAGGGTTCGGGCTGCTCGATTTCGCACATGAATGGAAGAGAAAGGGTGTGCAAACCTGGTGTGTACACGTCGCTGGCGTAGGAGAGAGAGAGGAAACCGTGCGGATGATGTACAGGAGGCTACACGGGCGGGCGAGGGCGGGCGGCGGGCACGAACAGGTGTGGCGGCGTGCGGCCGTTCGGGCGTGCCGCACCACAGTAGCGGGGGGAGGGGGCGGCGGCGCCCACGACGAGGCCGCGCCAGTGGCCGTTCGGTGCGCCGCCGCGCGGAAGAGAGAGAGGCAGGGGCGACAGAGGCGCGGGCAGGGACGGGGGCGGTGGATGTACCGGCGCGCCTGCCGAGAGCTAGGGCCAGGGATGGATCCGCGCCGATGCGTACCCATGGCAGGGTTGGAGCTGTGGCTGTGCTGGCCTGGCCAGTACGCCGCAACGGAAGTGAGAGAGGGGAGGAGGAGGAGGAGAGCGGCCATTGCCGCCGCCGCGCCCGCCTGCGCCAGCCATCACCGCGGGAGCGGCGAGGCGTACCAGCGGGAGCGGCCGCGGCTCTTGGCTTTCCTTTTTTTTGCGTTTGTTTTTCCTCGGCGGGTAAAGACAGAAAGGAGGCAGACACGACTCTTTATTTGTTGCCTTTTTTTTAGTACTGTTGGAGGGATGACGTGAATAGGCTGGTATTTTTGGGTTTATCTTGTGATTGTTCTTTACTAGCAGCAATTTTATAGTCACAACATCGTTTTTTTTCTCTTCGCTGATGGTTTCTGGAAGTAAACAGTAGTGCGTCTATTGGATTTGCAGTAACTTATGACCAAAAGGCGCACTCTGCAATAATAACAGTAAGGTCAATCTCAATGATGAGTTTCATTTTGTTGTTTTCAAGACTGTCATGTCATATGAAATAAAATGCAACTTGAATGAAACTCTCCATTGAGAGTGAGAGTTTCATTCTAAAGTTTCATAAGCATTAAATTTCATGACTCATAGAGAGTTGGTATGCGTGCCAAAAGAATTTCATCTGGATGAAACTCATTTCTTCTCTCCCTTCTTAAATACAATGTCATGTCATCAAAAGTGCTCATGTGGCAGCATATTTAATGCAAATGAAACTCAAATGAAACTCTCATTGAGATTGGCCTAATGCAATTTCATAGGTGCTTTCTGTCACGTAGGTATGCATCTGATGCGCCTCCGCGTCGATCGAGAAAGAGAGAGAGAGGAGAGGGTGTGGAACGTGGTGGAGAGTAGAGGAGGAGATTTTTTGGGTAGGGATGCGAACAGAAGCGCCTCTTCGTTTTCTTTTTTTTATATATATACGGAGTGGCACTGAGGAAGGGAGGTGTAGGCGGGTACTGTTTAGGTGATGACGTGGATAGGCTGATATTTTTGGAACCAACATGTAATTGTAGGAGAGCGTGTCTACTGAGAGATGTCAGGTTTCAAAAAATAATAAAAATATAAATAAATAAATAAATATTTATGAATACAGACGCCCAGCTCTGTATAAATATCAATGAAGCGCATGAAGCCTAATCATCATACATGAGAAAACCGACCGTCTTGTTGTCTTCGCCAGCCATCGAGATCCTGCACAGTGGCGGAGTCAAGATTTTGCGGCTGGATATTCCACGAATAAAAAAGTTTCAATACAAATATAAAATTTATCAACCAGTTTATAAATCCTGTCGAATAGAGCTAATATTAAATTGCAGTGATTCACTCTAGATTTTATCGATCAAGATTATCTTATTTTTTTATAAACTAGAAAAAAAATAAAATCTGTATCTAGAAGCTCATGGGAGTCTGCACTATTTAATGAATTCGGGAGAGAGAGTCGGTGAGTCGAGCGGAGCAGAGCTGGAGGGGGGTCGAGCAGCCAGGCAGGGTGCTGGATGCACCATGACTGATGGCCTCACCGTTTCTAAGTTCTGAGTCCATGCACCTCAACTTGTCTGCTGAGGTGTCGTGTCACGGACGCAAGTGTCAGAATCCCTGATTCTTTGAACAAGAGAACAAAGACGAGATGTAATTTCTACTGAGTTCATGAACTGGTAGTAGGTTTATTGTGCTTATGGATCAATTTACAACACAGTATGCAATTATATATATATATATATATATATACATTTATTTGTTTCCAGTGACTTCATCGGTTGGTAGTATGTTTATTATGCTTATGAACCAATGTACAACACAGTGTACAATTATACATATATATACCTTTATAGATATATATTTGTTTCAAGTGACTCCGTGGATTAGTAGTAGATCAATGATGCTTATGGACCAATTTACAACATATTATGCAATTATACATATATATTATATATATTTATAGATATATTTGTTTTGTTGCAAAAACATGGGTATTCCATGGAATAGAGGGGCATACCCCTAGCTCCGTCAGTGGCATCGACTCAGAATTTAGAAACGGTGCGGCCATCAGTCATGGCGCAGCCAGCACCCCTCCCGGGCTGCTCGACCCCCCTCCAGCTATGCTCTGCTCGACTCGCCGACTCTCTCTCCCGAATCCATTAAATAGTGCAGACTCCCATGAGCTTCTAGATATATATTTTATTTTCTTCTAGTTTATAAAAAATAAGATAATCTTGATCGATAAAATCTAGAGTGAATCACTGCAATTTAATATTGGCTCTGTTCGGCAGGATCCAGTTGATAAGCTTTATATTTACATTGGAACTTTTTTGTTCGTGGAATACCGAGCCGCAAAATCCTGGCTCCGCCACTGGTCGATGCACCTCAACTTGTGTGCTGAGGTGTCGTGTCACACACGCAGGTGCTTGAACAAAAGAGCAAAGATGAGATGTAATTTCTACTGAGTCCATGGACTGGTAGTAGGTTTATTGTGCTTATGGACCAATTTACAACACAGTATGCAATTATATATATATATATATATAGTATTTTACCCTGGGTACCAAATAATATTCAGTATCCAGCCTCCTATTAGCCCGTCAAACAGGCCCAACCATCATCCGTCCAGGCCTGAGGCTCATAGGCCCGGCCCACCCACCCACCCACCAGGTCGAGCGTGGCATACCAGCGCCGAAGCTGCCCCACCCACCCTCCCACGATTTCATCGCGGTTTCAATTTCCTCACCCCGTCCTCTCGGTCTCCGCCTTCCCTCTCTCCTCCGGCACCGCCCGCCGCAGACGCAGCGCGCCGCCCGTCCAGGCATTCTCGGCCGGCATGTCCTAGTGTCCCGGCCCGCCGCGCCGCCCCAGCGCTGTGTGGGCGCAGACACATTGCACCGCCCGTCCTGGTGTTCCGACCGGCATGCCCCAGCGTCCCGCCCCGCCGCGCCCCCTAGCAATCCTGTGGGCGCAGACGCATCGCGCTGCCCATCTGAGCCCTCGCCCTAGCGCTGGTGCTGGTTCACCGTCTCGCGCCTGCTGCTCCTAGACGAGCGCACGGGTGCCGTGGCCTGTGGTCTCCCTCGCCGCCTCTTTATCTGGTAAGCAAGCACTTGGATCAATTGAGTTTACAGAGATTTTCGCTATGCGAGCACCCAAACTGAGATCTTTTTTGTGAGCTGTCCATCCATCTAGTTTATTACAGATTTGTGTGATGCGGCCCTGGTAGTGTTTAGTGTTTAGGGTTTAGTAGTTTATTTGTGAATTATTTTCGGCAGCTCAATTGACCCTATCCCTGAGTAAAAGTTTTGTTTTTTTTAAACTCCCCTGAGTAAAAGTTGGGTATATTTGGGGGCTACCATTTTGTTTTCTGTTTGAACGGTTGCTGGTAGTTCTAGTATTTATCTTTCTATAAAAACTAGAGCTCTGTCGGGCTAGTTATTTTGCCATTCACCAGATCTTTGAAATTCCTGCAATTTTGCTCTGATGGGCCATGTCCAACTAGCGTGATGAGAATTATTGAAGATGAATTATAAGAGTAAATAAATTGTGCTCTTTACTTTTTTTCTCGTGTAATCTTTCCATCAGCAAAAGTCAAAGGCTAATGCATTGAATCCCATATTTCCATCTTACTGAAACCATTCTGAATTTTCTGGGGGCCTATATTTCTTTCTTACTGAACAACCATCCTAAGAAATCTATTCAAAATTAACTACTGACATTTCCCACTTGCATCTAAGAGTCAATTGAGTAGTACCTATGCAATACGTTTCACCTCAGCAGATTTTATCATTTAAGACCTTGAGAATGAAACAAAGGTAACAAAACACATGTACCATATGAATTGGCCAGCCAGAAACAACAGTTTAGCTAATCAGTAGTTCCAAAATTTTATCTTCTATATAGATGGCTCAAGTGTCTTGTGGAGGCTGGCGGAGCCCTTATTCTTATTATCTTGGGACAATCCCCGAGTAGCAAAATTGTTTTGCATTTATAAAGGTTTGTGGTTTAAATTTCTTTACTTATGTTTTGTGGATGTGTTTTCTCAGCTGATGTTCTAGTGAAAGTCGCAGCTGCCCTCCGCTGCTCCATGCCTAACGAGTGGCCCGATGACTCCGACCCCTCCTGCTCCCATGGTGCCAACCTAGCACCAGGTAAATTCAATCTGCTTGATTTGTTTTAAGACAAATCTGAGTTAAGATATTTTTTGCCATTCAATTGAATTAGGTAGGATAAACATGATTAGCATTGTTTTATATATTATCCCTCCATATAGTTGAATGACATGATATTGCATCTCTGCAGAAAATTGAGAATCCATTTATTGAAGTTTATTCTTAGAATATTCTAAACATTCAGCTTAAATTGTTGAGGAAAAATGCTCTGCGTCTGTAAGGATTTCTTCATATTAATCTTCTATGAGCTCCTCTAGCACCTAAGGTTCCCTCTCCACTCTCTCTTTTGATTCTCTCTTTTGAGTTTTGATTCATTATGTTGTTACTCCATTAATAGTGTAGTGTTGACATTTTCTGAAAATAGATGAAGGTTGACTTGTGTGTGGTTTATATTCCCATTGGGATGGGATTTAGGTTCTGTTTGCCACATCTTTTCACATTGTCATCTTTTTAGGTTTTGGTCCGCTTATTAAGCAAACCAGTGATGTTTTTTGTTTTGTTGAGGAAGCATGATTGCATGTTTGGCATGGTTGGCCTATGGTGGTGTTTAGTCCAACTTTCTCTTCCGGGAGAATATGTAGTTCGTGTGCAGTACTGCCGAATTCAGAATGTGGATGCCTGGGTATTCTAGTTCTTTAACCGGCTTGGATATTGTATTTGTTGGTTTTTACTTCCATAACAAAAATTGGGCCATTTTTTTCAAAATAGAGCCTGGATTCTAGAAGTACCTAGTGTTTATAATAGAAATACTGGTATTTACAAACAATGAAATTAGAAACTTGTTTGTCTTATCTCCTCTCCTATCATTCAAGTTCAAGGTGAGATTGATGTCTAGAGTTTAAAGAACCAGCAAGCTCCTTATCTCTATCTTTGATCAACCCAGATGAACTATCTATATTTGGATTTATTCTCTTAATTTTCATCAGTTCTAGCTTATGTGTCAATTGGTTTGTGATTTTGTTTCACGGAAACTATTTGTAAAAAAAACTACGATATGAGACTCCTGCCAATACTAGCAGCTGATCCCCATCAAGTCCGGTTGTATCGGTGGCTTCTCCCACCACCACAGATGCATCCAGTCCTCCAAGTTGTCTTCCCCTTTTGTTTTCTTTGCTTGGCTTGTTTGGACAGGCTGTTGATTCATATTTTTGTTTAGTTAGATTAGAGAATGTAGCATCGAATCAACTTCCTTTTTGTGTAGTCAGTTAGTCACATCTACGAATTCTACATGCTTGTGATTTATGGTCAGTGTATGGTCATCACGCCCATGATAATTTCTGTTGATTGTGTGCATTGTTTCGAATGCAACTTTTGTCAATTCAATTTCTCAACAGGATAAACTGTATACTTAGATTTATTTCAATCACTAGCATTTTTTGTTTTAAGGATCTACACTAACACCGTTCTGATGCAATTTTTTTGACCTTAAATGTATGTATGTGTTATCTGTTATCCTAATCCAACAAACTGTAATATTTCACCAGCTTTTGGTATGAACTGTTTTGTCAAATGACAGAGAACTCCATCCATTTTTAAAATCCACTTTACTCTGAATATTCTTGATTATGCTTCTTTTGGTTAGAGCTAATATTTTCATGATTGTTATTTATCATCTTTTCTTTCTCTGTCTTTTTTGTGCAGATCCCACTTAGGCACTAGCGCAACCACTTGTGGTGCAATACCTTTCACTTGTTGACCATCAATCCCTCTGGATCACAAATATTCCCACCCTATTTAAATATTCATATCTTAAGTTAGTTGATAATGTATTTTGCTCCATGCTACCAGATATGTTTGTTCCTTTCATTACTCATTAGGCAGTAGCTAGGACTAGGATTATATTTTTTTATACAAGGTAGAGGCTTTGCATTATAGTCAAATGTTAACAGCGACCTAATTTGGTACTCATTCTTTGCTGAAATTGATCTTTGAGTTTTAGTTTGCTTATATGTGTACTAAATCTGATTGCCCATATTCATTTGACAAGATAATTGGTTGGTCTGTGCTGGTGCTTCTAGTTGTCATGCTGTCATTCTTATTTTGCCTAATGTTCGTATGGTTTACGTGATGTTTTAAGCATCTTATTAAATGTGTCTTTCCTCCTATTTTGGGACACTGCAGGAGAACCTTCAATGCATTCTGCTACCACTAATTGCGAGGGCAGCGGGGAATAGAGGGTAATCGAGTCATAGTAGCAATGGATTGATCTTACTGGTTCTTAGCTTAATTTTCTAGAAATTGTGCTTTTGGGTTCACCAGGTGGAAAAGCTTAGGATTGATATTGCTTCTACAGATAATAGTACATTGCCTAATTGAAATTTGTTCTATAGCTCAGACGAAAAAGTGGTAACACTTCTTTATACTTGGCGGCTTGGAGCTTCTTGGCGTCCTAGAATGAACCAGGTTTCACGTTCTTTTCTTCCCAATTCTAATTAAGTTGCAGGCACAAATCATCGAGGACATTTGGCGCAAAGACGATTCTAAAATCGTTGGTACCAATCGCATCGACAAGTTCTACAAATACTAATAAGAACTGTAACAGTGACCTCCGCGCAACAGAGCCTGCTTGGAGTCATGCTCACACTACAACACAAACCCCCCTCTACAAACGCATAGGTGCCAACGGAACTTCCTAGCGTTGCGCACCACAAGGCCAGCCAGTTAACCTCGTCCGCAAATATGTGGCCCATCCCATCTAATTTACTTCTTCCCTCATTTATTAAATCCACCGCTACTTTCTTATTCTTATCTCCCAATGCCAAATGACAGAGACCAGAGACGATCCAAGTACTAGCTGACTACTAACCGAACCACAAACTAAATTTATAAATTTTTTTTTCTCAAATCCATTTTTATGCTTACATCTTCTTCCTTGAACATACTTACATTTTCGGTAAACATGTATATGTCACAATAGCACAACACTTATAACAAGTTGGACGTCATTCTTATGCAGGTTATGTGGCAGATCCTAAATAGCCTGCATGACTGGATTGCGACACTGTATTACATGGTGAGTACTACCTGGAAAAATGAGTATCCTCAAATATTCAATCTGAATTTGGTTCTTTGGGCTTTCACCCTGCAGTATCAGTGTGGGTGCCATGCCCAATTCCCTTGCTGCTTTGATTTATTCTGAAAAGCAGAGCTGATGGCCATGAAGATACAAGTGCTGAATGAGTAGGGGGGATGGTCAGTTGACACGTCCCTCTTGCATATTTTTATGCCCTGGTCATTTTGTTTTCACATGTTCTGTCTTCCTCATTGGCTCTGTCTTAGCTTTAATTTATTTTACTCTTCTGAGAATTTGTCCGCGAGACAGTATGACCCTGGAAGTTGTTTAGCTTATTTAGATGTAGCTTATTTGTCTATATCATTTACAGATTACTGGGATGTTATATAGTGAGGATTGATAAGGAGATGGACCTTTCTGCCTACTTTTTTTCCTTATCTGTTCAGTTATCTATCTTACTCTTGTTTTATTCGGTCAAGATTTGTGAGACCTGTTCACCTGTCCAGTTATCCATCTAACTAGCTGCTAATCTGCTATTCATATTGTTGTTTGAGAATGCTCTGTTCAACTATATACAAATTAGTTGCATGGGAGGAAGCAAGTCAACGTCACCATACATTCTTTTTTCAAACACGACAGCTATACTATCTTGATTTTTTTCTTGCACTATTTCAGCTAGAATAAGCTTTCTTTTAGTGTGTCGTTTTTTACTGCAATTAGGAGTCGATTTCAGCTGTAGTTTCATTAGCAGTATGAAGGTCAGTCATGCATGACATTGTTGGTCATTCACTCATCCTAGGTAGTTTACTTGCATCTATTTATAAGGCCATTAATAATAAAAACCACCAGCGAGTTGTGAGAGCTTTTTCCAATAGATTATGTTAGAAGTAGATATATTTCAGTGATTTAGATACATTTCCAATACATTGCAGAAATAGATTTTTGAGTTCACATTTTGACATTATTTGCAACCAAAATTGAAAGTTTGTGTTCATACCTATCATTAACTGTAACAAGGAAACTAAGTCGATACCATTTTATGATTCATATTATCTCAGAGCAAATTACATGTCAAGTGGTGGCTGTAGGTGTTGCTCATCCATGTCATCTCTGCCTCTATCGACAACTTCTCCATTCACACATGGCATCAGTTCCTTCTGGTGTTTCCTCTTTTATCTTCTTTATCACTCAACTTGACATGTTGTATGTTCATTTTCTCGATTTCGTTAGTGACTGAACAATAAAACACATTTTTTTGCTCAAATATATGCATTTTGCCTCTGTGTTTCATGATAAAGGACTCTAGTATCTTCTTTTAGTCTCTACAACCTGTCTTTTTGCTTTTGTTTGTGTGGATTATTCCAGATCCTAATGTGTGTTCTCACTGATTTTTCCATTATGATAAACCTGTTCAGAGCACAAACTGCAGTAGGACTAAAAAAATATTAATTTGTCATTGTTGTGACATGAAGAAGGCTATAATGGCACAAGAGTTGTTGGAGAGTTTGTTGAGCACCATGCCTTGCTGCGAGTTTGAAATTTGGATGCATTTTAGTTTTGTTTGGATTCAGGGTTTTTTGTTCTCATGCATGATAATATTTGTTGTCAGGAAATTAACATGATCATGCTACAAGTGGAGATGATTTTGATGAAGATTTGGGCTTCCTCAATGGCTGGCGGAGAGACATGAAAACATATTTGACTATTGCACATTATTATTCTTGATAAAAGAAATGATAATTGTGTTCAAATAATAGGATTTCATGGTTATGGTTAAATTGTCTATAAGGATATGTGCCAATAGGAGCAACCTAATTTATTATTGGTAACCGTTATTCCATCTTGGCACTCTACGTCATGTATTTCTTGTGCCAAAAATGAAACCCTCATTTCAATCAAATAAGACGTGCTTATTGGAATAGTTTTTGTTGCATTGTACCGTAACAACATTCATCTTAACGTTATCACCTCGTTGGTAACCTGAAAAAAGAGAGAATTGACCACTAACCGAGAAAAAAAAACAGAAACAAAAAAAAACAAAAAATATACCACATTCAACCACTATCCCAAGGGAAAGAAACGGAAAGAAAAAAAACGAAAAATAGAATCAGAAAAAACGGAAAGAAAAAACTAACAGAAAAAAATCAGCCTCAACGGAGTGTAGCACACGAGACGTGGAGGGGGAAAATATTTAGTACCCAGTGTACATTTATTTGTTTCTAGTGATTTCATCGGCTGGTAGTATGTTTATTATGCTTATGAACCAATGTACAACACAGTGTACAATTATACATATATATATATATATATACCTTTATACATATATATTTTATATTTGTTTCAAGTGACTTCGTGGATTAGTAGTAGATCAATGATGCTTATGGACCAATTTACAACATATTATGCAATTATACACACACATATATATATATATATATATATATATATTTTGTTTTGTTGCAAAAACATGGGTATTCCATGGAATACAGGGGCATACCCCTAACTCCGCCAGTGTCGAACGATGTTTAAATCAGGTTTTCCAAAAGTTCCGACCCGAGTTCGGAACTTCCGGGGTCAGAACTTCCGGCTTCGGGTCGGAACTTCTGGCTTCGGGTCCCGACAGTGAGCCATCTCTATTAGGTTGTAACTCTTCCATCCGGATCCCAAATTGGATGTTCCATATATATTTTTTTTGACTATCTCGATGAGAGGAACGCAATAATGATGTCCATTTCACATTTTGACAACTTCACAAATTGACCAATTTTGGTTGTCAACATATGCCCCCTGTTTTTAGGTGAATGAGGCATGAATCTGAAAACACAACTCAGAACCAAATAACATCTATACCCATCTCATCGGCTATTCAACAGCTAAGGGCGATATATACATCGGTCATTTTTGTTCTAAGGGCGATACATGTATTGGCCATTGTTTGAGGAGCACTTAGGCTTCTTGCCAAACACTTGGAAAATACTTTTTCAAATACCTCCCGTTTATTGCTCTTGAGAGACCTTCACCTTGCAACGTCTCTAGCATATATGCATTACTGAATATTACTTTGATCACTTTATAAGGACCTTCCCAACTCGGTGACCACTTGCCAAACTTATTGCTCTTTGATCCAAGTGGAAGTATAGTTTGCCACACTAACTCTCCCACTTGGAATGATTTGCTTTTTACTTTCTTATTGTATGCTTTGGCAACCCAGGCCTTGTCTTTCTCCATCTCCTTGAGAGCTCTTCAAGCTTTTATCAGTCACCTCGTCGATGTTATCCATCATTGCATCATGATACATAACAACGGATAAGTTATTTTGCTTAGCAAGTCTATATGCATCCAAATTCACCTCGACAGGAGTAACTTTTGTAGCACCATGCCTTGATATACGATGCGCCCATAGAGCTTCAGACAAAACTTTATGCCACCTCCTTGGGTTCTTCTCAATCTTCTTCTTGATGAACTTGATCAAAGTCTGTTACTAGACTCAGCTTGGCCATTAGCTTGAGCATAGTATGGAGATGAGTTGAGCATCTTTATTTTATATAATTCGGCAAAATCTCGCACCTCCATGGATATAAAAGATGACCCTAGATCTGTAGTTAATATTTGAGGGATGTCGAATCTATGTATAATATGCTCAGTGATGAACTCAATAACCTCCTTATGTGTCATATCCTTCAAAGGTACCGCTTTGGTCCAGTTAGTGAAGTAATCTGTAGCAACCAAGATGAAACAATGTCCCTTTGAAGATGGGGGATGAATTTGGCCAATGAAATCTAGTCCCCAACCACGAAAATGCCACGGTTTGATGATAGGATGAAGCATAGAAGCAAGCGTAAACTGCACATTCCCAAATCGTTGACAATCTTCACAACCTTTGTAGTAACGAAAACAATCGGCCATCATAGTAGGCCAATAAAAACTGGCTCTATGCAACAACCACTTCATCTTCGGGGCCGATTGATGGATACCACAAATACCTTCATAGACTTATCCCATAACCACTCTTGCCTGATCAGATCCTAAGCACTTAAGCAACAAATCTTCGGCGGCCCTTCGATAGAGCTCATTGTTATACACCATATACTTAAATGCACTCCGCCGAACACTTTTATCAACTTTAGCACTTGGATCATGGAAATATTTCAACAAGGGAGTCCTCCAATCTTCCAAATCGACCTCACTCTCATTAGAAATCAATTCGGGCCGATTTGGGAGTTCCACAGATGAATCAACTAGGTAAGCCACATGGGACCCGACTAAACCGACTGGGACAGTCGACTTAGTCGGCTGGGACAACCGACTTGGTCTGCTGGGCAAGCCAACTGAGTCAGTTCTTCATAACCTGCACATAAAAAATTTAAACTATGATGCATCATCTTTTCTTTTATATGAAAATTACACCTACCGACGTCATAGCTAGATGCTTGTTGAGCTAACATGTTGGCTTTATGATTTTCATGCCTTGGGATATGCCGAATTTGGAATTCGTTAAAGTGAGTAATGATGTCAAGGCACATATCAAGATAAGAATTTAGTGAACCTTCTAAACATTGAAATTCACCAGCAACTTGTTGTACCACCAGAAAGGAATCACCATAAGCTTCAACATATTTTGTCTCCATGGAATACAATATTTCCAAGCCGAATAAAAGAGCTTCATATTCGGCTTGATTATTGGTGCAAAAGTAATTTAATCGGCTTGACATCTCAAATTCAGCACATTAGGAGAAACAATGACTATGTGAAAGGTTCAAATTGGCTAGAGGGGCGGGGTGAATAGCCTAATTAAAAATCTACAAAAATACCTAGCCAAACACTATTAGTATAACAAATGGTGAAGCTTTTTGCGCTAGCCTAATAGTGTGTTGCAAGCCACCTATCCGACAATTCTACCTAATATTTCTATGTCACACAATCAACTAGAGCTAATATCAAATGCGGAATAAAACTATCTAGCTCTAGTACAAGTATGATAAACAAAAAGTGTATGAGACAAGTGTGTGCAATAGATAGACTAAGCAAGCTAATCACAACTAGCTACACAAGGAATTGAACAAGAGATAGTATCTATATGAATGGAATTGCTCAAAGTAAATACACAAAGTAAATAAGCTAGATAGAATTGATTTCACCGAGCCATCGGGATCGTCTAGTAGCAAGCCAATCACCGGTGAAATCCGCTTGTGATTCCAATCACCAAGAATGTGAACATGAAGACCAATCACCAAGATGAATGCGCAATCACAATAAGAACACGGGACACCAAGATTTATCCCGAGGTTCATGTCCTTGCCGGCACGCTACTCCCCGTTGTGTCGACCAACACTAGGTGACCCGGTGGCTAATCGGCGCAAAGCCAAGCTCACAAAGAGCGCCACAAGAGTCTACCACTAGTGAGGTAGCTCAATGACACGAGCAATCCACTAAGGATGCCTCTTGCCGCTCCAGCGAGGTGAGGCTCCAAAACCTCTCACAATCACGATCGGTGGTGGCCAAGAACAATATCCTTCTCTTGCCAAAACCACCTCAACACCTCCAAGCCGTCTAGGCACCGACAAATGCCAAGAGTAACAAGAAAACTCCATGCCGATGCGAAGAACTAGTGCCACTAGATTGAACTCTTTCAAATCATGCACTAGATCACTCAATCTCACTTGGTTTGATCAAATCAACTTGGGAGATGAGTTGGGAGGCTTGCCAAAGCTCACTAGAATGCTTAGGAATCAAAATGTGCAGGAGAGTCACCTAGCAAGCCGGCCAAGCCCCTTAAATAGGCCACACAAGTCGGCTGTTGATATTTGGTAACGCAATTAGGAATTGATCCGCAAGCGCACGGATATCGTTGAGCACTTCACCCGGGAGGTTATCCAGAGTATCGTATTTATATTTTTACCATTAGGAGAAAGCGTGCATCTGACTAATGTAACACCCTGATTTATTTTTTCCCCAATTTAATTAAAGAGATTAGAAACTAAATAGGTTGGCTAGTTTAATAGAGGAGGAAAATAAAATTTATTTATCATTTTCATGTTGCATTCATGCCATTGCATATTTTTTTTATTGTGTGGTAAATAAGTTTGTTAAACCCGTATAGGGAGAATCGGATTTATTCTATTTAGAAAACAAATAAAAAGGTTTATGAAAATTTTACAAAATTAAAATCAAGTTTTATTTACAAAACCTAAGGAAAATGTTTCCAAAATTTTCAAACTAGTTTTGTTTTGAAACAGATTTGAAATTGGATTTCAAAATGAATTTGAAAAAGAATTTACAAAACAAAAAGAAAAGGCAAGGGCCTCTCCTCTCCTCCCCTTTCCTCATTTTGGCCCAGCCGGCCTCCCCTCCCCCTCGGCCCGTCTCCCACCCCGGGCCCCAAGCACGCCGAGCTGGCCCGCCAGCTCCCTCCTTCGCCCACGCGCGTCGGCCCGCTCGCCGCCACGACCACACGCGCAGCGGCCGCCTCGCCTTCACCCGCCGACATGTGGGCCCTGCCGTCAGCCGTCGTCCCCAAACCAACCTCCCCGCCCTTCGCGCGACAACAGCTCGCACCCTCCGCTCCGTCCGCCCGATCAGCAGATGGAACCCGCCGCCACCCCTCTTTTCCTCACCCTACAAATAACTATCCTACCCCGACCCGGCGCCGCCTCCGCCAAGCCCCTCACCGAGCCCTAGCACCGTACCCAGAGCATCCCGAGGCAGTCAGCCGCCACCCTCGCCATTGACAGGCTCTGTTCCGAGCTCGCCATCGCAAGGGAAGCCACCACCGGACACGTCCTCTCCTCCTTCGGCGTCGCGGTCGCACGGCGCATCCGAGGGACTCGATCGCGGCGTGAATCGGCGCCTGGAACTCCACGACATCGACTACGCCGGGCACCGACCGCACACACGCCACCTTCCCCGACGTCTACCCCAACCGAGCCTCTCCGACCGTCCTAAAGTCCTCTGGTGAGCTCGCCTTCTTCCCCTCTCTCTCTTGGTACTATCGGTTCGATTCCCCGTGGCCCGTAGACCCTTCCCGGGCGAACCCGGGCGAGGCGTCCATGGCGCCGCCGTCTCCACTCTCCCCTCCGCCGCGCGGAGCGCCGCCCAGCCACCTGCATTGCCCCAAAACGCCCCGGTGCCGTCCGATCTTGAAACAGCGGCCGAGATTAGATCCACACCACCGAACCGGCATGAGCCGAGTCCACGGCCCGTGGACTTCGTCCACCACTTCCTCGCGCCCGCGTCCACCACCACCTGGCGCTCCGGTCCAACCACACAACGCCAGGTGGCACGCGTCTGGGCCACGCAGGCGCCACGCGCGGCCGCTCTGCCGCGACGGCGTGCTTTTGCAGAAACCCCCTCCCCTTATTTTAATATCAACCCGCAGTCCATAATGACTGTGCGCCGAGTCTTGGCAAACTTACGGACAGGCCCCTACTGTTTTGGAGAATTGAGGCCCTGGTTCCCCCGCCGTTTTATTTCAGATTTGATTTATTTAAAATGCAAAATGAACTTCCATCTATTCTCAGATTTGCCACCCAACTTCAAAAGCCCATAACTTGGCTCATTTTAACTCTGATTTGACCCATTCAACTTGCGTTAGATTCATAATTTCGTTCTCTACGTAGTAGATCTATTAGTTTACTGTTTCCTTACTGTTTGTTGTACTGTTATTTATTTCTATGTATTGTGCCATGTATGTTGCTTGGGCCAGAGAGTGCGGAGTACTGAGGACGCTCCAGACCATCCTTGCGACCCAGTTGATTCGACCCAGTCCGAAGGCAAGTGTCCTTGAACATCTTGCACCTACTTTATTTTACTTTTGGTACTAGAGTAGTTAGATCTTAGTAGATGCATGCATTGTCATAATTTGAATCCCATATTAGGGTTTACTAGAATTTGCTTATATTATCCTTGTCGCCTGTTTTGGGATGTTCGGGTAGGTGTCTTGCTTATCCCTGCAGTCATGATTGGGATGGGAGTTAAAATGTTTATAATCTTGATTAATGAACTATGAAACGAATGTGGACATGGTAATTTTGTAGTAACATGGTTATTAGGTAAATCCGGCAGGATGGAACCGTATTGGTGGTTTTGTGCCATGGACTTGGCAGCTCTTATTTGGTTTTTGGTTCGGGGCTCGTGCTAGATTTATCCTGCCTAGATCCCTAGGACCCGGTTCTCAGAGCATGTAACCCGGCTTGACAGCGCAACCATGGGATCTGGATGGGCTGGACCTGGCCAAGTAATTAATTGCCTCCAAGTTGAGGGTTTACACGGGGTCGGATTTGTGGCACAAGAGGGGGCTTCTGCAGTGGTGCGTATATCCACTGTTAGCGGTGAAACCTTAGTGAACGTGTAAAACGGACTTGGAGGGAGTTTTGTAAAGGCCTTGCAGTGCAACCTGCTATACACCTCGGCAGTGTTTAGCGTGACGGGATCTGCACGACTCATGGGTAACGATGTGCAACCTCTGCAGAGTGTAAAACTGATATATCAGCCGTGCTCACGGTCACGAGCAGGCTTGGACTTCTTTGAGATTAGTTGGTTACTGGTCGGTTTTGGGTTCGGGTCATCCGATGGACTTCAGGTGCGGTTGCCTGATGGACTTCAGGTGTTGGTTGCTCGGTGTGACTCCGAGTGTGGTTTGCTCGGTGCGACTCCGAGTGTTGTTACTTTTCTACAGAGTCTGTCTATAACCTAGTAAATAGGTGCATAGGATTAATAGGATTAATAGGGTGTGTCGCTTTAGGCGCTTGAGTCAAACAAAGTCAGCCTACCTTTGTTATAAGCCTCATAAGCATATATTTCCTACACTTGCGGAGTACATTTCGATGTACTCACCCTTCCTCTTTGTCCCCCCTGCTACCCCACCCAGACGCTGGAGACTACGCGTACGAGGAGCAGGAGTATCCAGAAGACGGAGGCTACGACCCTGACGACCTGTACTAGGATGGCGCTACCCCCGGTCGACCTTCCTGTGGAGTGGAGTCCAGATCTTCCGCATCTTCATCAGAGTTTATTTTAGAGTCAGTTTCATGAGAGTCTGTACTTTTCTTTCAGACCCGAGGGTCATTTTTGTAATAAAGTTCGATATTATTAATAAAGCATTGTTTTGATATTTACTATGATGTGGATATATGTATGAAAATTGATCCTGGCATACATATATTGTGCTCCAATTTCGTTCTTAAAATTGGGGTGTCACAGAGTGGTATCAGAGCCGTGTTGACCGTAGGACGCTACCCTAGTCAGTCGTCGAATTTACAAAACTATTTTTACAAAGTCTGACCCCTTTTCCCACTTCTGTAGCCTGTCTCTGCTGAAAATTCAAATTTTGTTTAAAAGTAGGTCCTCCAAACTCGTAAGAAGCCCGCCATAATTATGTGATCTCGTAGGTCGTTGAATGACATGTACTTGTGCATATGTAATGTTTTGGTTCTTTGTAATGATTGTTGGTGTGTTGCGACCGTCAGGTTGCAGCGACATCATTTGTTTAAATATTTTACTAATCAAATTAATTAACCAAATTAGGGTTGTTATATATCTATCTATCACATCTCACTTTTACTCCTGGAAAATGTAACAGATAGGTTGACACCAGGAGCAGCGCAGGTAACTGCTGGCGGGAGCGGGGCAGGTGGCAACCAGCCGCCTCATCCACCTCCGCCCCCTGTACGACCCGCTCCAGATGGCCCAGGTGCAGAACCAGATGATGCAGAACATGGCCCAGATGATGCAGCACATGCAGCAGATGGCGCAGGCTGTTCAGGGTGCTCAGGGTGCAGGAGCTGCACAGCCACCCCGACCGGATGACACTCTCAGGAGCTTCATGACGACGCGCCCTCCAGTGTTCCACCACGCCATAGAGCCAATGGATGCAGATGATTGGCTCGAGACGATTACAGGCAAGTTGCAGCTTGCCCATGTCGGGGACCTTGATAAGGCCCTCTACGCCGCGCACCAGCTTCAGGGCCCGGCGAAGAACTGGTGGACTGCCTACACCACAGCTCATGCGGACGCCAACTCGATCACTTGGGAGGATTTCCGTAAGGCATTCCGCGACCAGTACGTCCCTTTCGGCGAGATCAGGGTGAAGCGTCGGGAGTTTCAGGACCTCAGGCAGGGCGCGATGACAGTGCGTGAGTATCTCACGCAGTTCAGCCAGCTGTCCCGTTACGCCCCAGATGACGTGGACACGGACGACAAGAAGGAGGAGTGTTTCAGGCAAGATCTCTGTCATTCTTTAATATTAATATATTCTTCCCATAACCTTGTTCATTCCTTTTGCTACCTGATAAATAATGAAATTGTTATCTGCTTCAGGCATGGGCTTAACCCAGGACTCCGCTATGCCCTAGCTTCAAATGAGTATTCCTCATTTCAGAAGTTGGTTGACCGTGCCTTCGCGGTGGAGAAGGGACGGAGGGACCTCGATGCAGATCGCAAGAGGAAGATGACGTTCCAGGGACAGTCCTCCGGCAGCTCCGCTCGTCCCCGCTACGCTCCACCTGCCTCAGCTTCCAGGCAGATTCCCCAGCAGCAGCAGTACCGCCCGCCCCAGTCCCGGCAGCCCGCTTCTCAGTACAGGCACCCAGCTCCACAGTACCAGGCCCCACCTCAGCAGCAGCAGCAGCCACGCCAGGCTCAGGCACCTCGCCAGGGTCTTCCAGCTCCGCAGCAGCCCCGTCCAGCACAGGGGGCAGGTCAGCTTGGTCCGTGCTACAAGTGCCACCAGCTTGGGCACTTGGCCAACCAGTGCCCGACCAGACAGCAGGCTCCACCAGCACCTCGACAGCAGAACCAGAACAGGAATGGTGGCCAGAACTTCAGGCATGGGAAGGTGAACCATGTGGCACTGGAGTCAGCTCAGGAGGCTTCCGATGTGGTGATTGGTACGTTCTCCATTGACGCTTATCCTGTTACTGTGTTGTTCGATTCTGGGGCATCGCATTCATTCATATCAACACCATGCATAGGAAGATGTAACCTGCCTAAGTCTTTGTTGAAAAGCAAGCTGCTAGTCAAGTCTCCTGGAGGAGAAATGTTGACAGAGTATATATGCCCCAATGTAAGCTTATTCATAAGGGGGGTAGCCTTCCCTTCTCATCTCGTCGTCCTGGAGTCGCAAGAGGTGGATATTATTCTAGGTATGGACTGGTTGAGCAGATATCATGGCATTATCGATTGTGCTCAACGGACCATCACGGTGAAGCATCCAGACGGCACCGAGGTTCTATATTAGGCACCGCCAAGGATGATGAAGGCAGCCAGAGTGTATGAGGCAGTCGTGGTACCTGATATCCGAGTTGTTAAGGAGTTCCCTGATGTCTTCCAGAAAGTGCCAGGTATGCCACCTGATCGTGAGATTGAGTTCTCTATTGATTTAGTTCCTGGCACTGCACCTATATACAGGCGACCATATAGAATGGATGCCGAAAAGCTAGCTGAGCTGAAGTCGCAGATTCAAGAGCAGTTAGAGAAGGGGCATATTCGTCCTAGTACATCCCCGTGAGGAGCCCCTGTGATCTTTGTTCCAAAGAAGGATGGAGGCCTGCGGATGTGTGTTGATTACCGCGCATTGAATGAAGCTACCATCAAGAACAAGTACCCGATTCCTCGCATTGATGATCTGTTTGATCAGTTGAAGGGTGCTCATGTGTTCTCGAAGATTGACCTGCAAACAGGTTATAATCAGCTGAAGATTCGTGAAGCTGATATCCCGAAGACGGCATTCGTAACTCGATATGGGCTATATGAGTACACAGTGATGTCCTTCGGTTTGACAAATGCCCCAGCTTTCTTCATGTATCTGATGAACAAGGTCTTCATGGAGTTTTTAGATCTGTTCGTCGTGGTGTTCCTTGATGA
>CM019831.1:75468951-75520741 GCA_009763385.1 Coix lacryma-jobi var. lacryma-jobi | reverse complement strand
CAGTTGTCGGAGCTCGGGGTAGCCTCGGGACAGGTTCGTCGGCGGCTGCCTCGATCTTGACTCCTTCTTCGGTGACTATACGAATGCAATGATGCATGCACATGAGTATGCTAGCATGAACAATGCAAAACAGGGCATACAACATGAACCCTAATCACTTTTTCTATTTTCCTTAATTATTTAAAAAGGTCATTTTATGAAGTTGCTCCAAAAATTACCAAATTAATCACATAAGTTCATTATGGTGTAGATAGATGGCAAAACAAATTTCATAATTTTTGGAGGTCATTAAGGTGCTCAAATAAATCAGACATTAATTAACAAAGGCACTATTTAACAATTAAAGATAAATGCTCAAAAATCAACTTGCTCAAAAGACTTCAAAATTTCACCAGAGACTAAACATGGCATAGGAAGCTCACAAAAATTTATCTCATGATTTTGGAGTTATAAATAATTTTCTAAAAATCCAAAACTATCCATTTATTAATTAAAAGAGGGATTTTACATTTTAAATTCTTGCAGAAAAGTCAAGTTTCATATTTTTATAAAATACTACACAGTGCATGGAGCATACCATAATTTTATCAGGATTTAAGGAACAACAGATTAATTCACACAAAAAAAAGAAAACAGAACACTATTCACACTCTTTCAAAAAGAAAAAGAAAGAGCGCTGTGCTCCTTCTCGCAGGGGCTGGCTCGGCGAATCGCTGCGAGGCGGACAGCAGGGCTCAGGCGAGGCGGAAACACTCGCCGTCCGAGACCTGGCTGGTAGGCTCGGGCGAGACGGAAACAAGCGTTTCGTCCGAGGCTGGCCGGGAGGCTCGGGCGAGACGGAAAGCATTGTTCGTCCGAGGCCTGGCTCGGGCGAAGCGGAGAGCATGTGTTCGCCGAGGCCTGGCTCGAGCGAAGCTGAGGGTGCGTGAGTCCGCTCGAGACCTGGCTCGAGCGAAGACGTGAGGGTACGTGTCTGCTCGAGGCTAGGCTCGGGCGAACGAGTGAAGCAGAGACCGGGGGGGGCTTCGAGTACTTACCACGTCGGAGGCAGGCTCGGCTGCTTCGGGGAGCGCGGTTCAAGGCGTGCTTGAGGGTGTGGCTCGAGGTGAGGCTCGACACGTGCTCGAGGGTGAAGCTCGACACGTTTGAGAGATGCGGCTCGAGGGAGGAGACGGCCGCGGCGGCACTCCGGCGATTCGGCGACCTGTACCCAGGCACGGCCACCAGTAGCAGGTTAGGAACGCAAGAAGGAAGAATGAAGGTCAGAGGCTAGAGGGAGGAGGGGGAGCGACGGCGGCGAATTCCGTCGACCCGAGTCAGACGGCTTCTCACCGGCGCTGAGGAAGAAGGACTTGCACTCGGCGGTGGGGCCGGTAGCGGTGAATTGAGGGGTTGGGGAGCTGCGCGACGTCAAGGCGAAGCTGCTGGGGGCTAGATGGTTGGGCGACGGAAGCTCTGGACTGGCCTGGCCACGGTGGCGGAGGGGATGAGGAGGTCTGCCGGCCGGCGGTCCTTTTATAGGCACGGTCGGGGACGGTAGAGAGCACGGGATGGTGTGGATGAGCTCGGCCGAGAGCGTGCGCACTCGATTGCAAGCCGGCGGGAGGACGGGCGTGCACCCAGGGCCTGGGCGAAGGCTCGCCGGTGACGGCCACGCGGCGGCGACGCCCTGGGCACTGTAGGGGACGGGGGCGGAGGTCAGCGTTGCGCGTGCGGGTGCGGCATGATGGCGCGGGCGCAGGCGACAAGTCGGGGGCGGGCGTGCGGCTGCCAGGCGCGCGTGGCGCAAGCGGCGCTGGCGCGCGGCCATGGCCGGGGCCCCCTCCTGCTCTGTGCCGGCTAGAGGTAGGGTGAACAGGGCTAGGTCTAGGGTTTGACTTTCTGTATTTCGCAAATTACTTCCAAAACTTGAACTGAGCAGCAAAAACTCAAAACACCAAAGTTGTTCAAAAAAAGAGATCTACAACTTTGTCAAAAAGAATATTTTCAAATTCCAAACAGTTTTTGAATTAAATACGAAATCAGAAAAGGGGACACTTTTAGGATTTGAATAATTTCAAAATTACTTTTGATTTTACATTGAAAGTTGGAAATCTGCAAATATGAAAGTTGTTCCTTTTATCAAAACCTACAACTTTGCTAATATACCCTTTTTCTGAAACTCAATAGTTTTTAATAAATTTTGAAAACTGAAAAGGGGACAAAACTGGAATTTGAATGAATTTGGATTTACTTCAAACTTTGTACAGAAACTTGAAAATTTGTAAATACCAAAGTTGTTTCTCTTGGCCAGATCTACAACTTTGCTTTTTGGACCAACCTCAAATTTTGAATAATTTTTGAATTACAAAAAGAGGGATAAAATCCAGGGTTTGGAAATCAGGGTTTTGCAAAGGGATTTGAATTCTGATTTTGATTTTTGAACTTTGGCCAACACAACAAAACTTCAAGACATCCAACTGAACAAGAATTACACAAAGCTAGGCACAGAGGTGAAATTACCATTTTTGCCCTTATAGGAAGATTTGGGCTTTTAGGGTTTTTGAAAAGAGATTGCTACACAAGTACTAAGCAAACATAAATGCAAGGCAAGAATGATTAATGACTAATGATGATGACATGTCAGGTTAATTACAGTTAAACACCAGAGGTGTTACAGTATTCAACCCTCTTTTGAACTAGTGATCTCTTAGCTTCAGTATCTACGAATTCCGTGCATACGCGAAACAAGGAGTTGAACATACAGTGATACTCTGTGATCGAACGGGTTCCCTATGTCAATTCGTTACTTAACTCGGCCACCTTCATCTGGGTCAAACCTGGTGGAATGTAGTGCCCTCGAATAGCGTCGAGAACATCTCCCAGTAACAGGTGTACGAGTAGGATAGGTATACGATGGTGTCCCCCACCAAATCCCGGTCGGTCCCTGAAGTTGATGCACGACATACTCTGCCTTTAGCTCGTTCATGAGCCTGAAATCAAAACTTTTTCTCTATGGTATGTATCCATTATTCTGTTCCAAAGGTTCAACACCTCTTTGAAATGGGCGGTTTAGTGTCTGGAAAGTCCTTGAATGAACAATATTGGTTCGGCTCAGAGCGTTGGTTCCATGTGCCAGATTCCCACGTAGCAACGCCTCGATATTGCGCTGACTCCCCAGGAATTGGACGAAGAGTTGCTCGGGAGTGGCTGGTGGAGGAGGTGATGGATTGCGGTTGTCCCGGTTGTCCTCATTACCACCACTACCGCCAGCTCCACTGCGAGTCGTCATCATCTGCATATGTCGATTACAAGTGATCATTAGGTGATGTTGCAATATTTGTAGAGAACAATAAACCATGCCATACTGAATTTATTCAGAACGAATTCCCCAAACAATTACAGAGACATAATAAATTTCAATCCACATCGCAACATCACATAATAGAATTGCTCGGTAGCACAATATGCAAACGTCAACATAAAACATCTAAATGCCCATACATATGGGACTTTCCAAAGTCTTGCGTCACGCGCACATTGTTGGTAGTTCTTAGCTTCACTAAGATAGAGCTAGGCAACTATCCCGGTAACAGCCCATAAATGCTTGTTGACACTAGCCAACGTCGTTACTAGGAGTAGACTATGGAATCTATTCCAGGCAATGGTGTCAGAAGTGCTTGAAGCAAATCCGGTCACTATACCTAAAGGAATGAAGCTAAATCAGCTATCTACTAATGTCAAGTGGGGTTGTCAATCCCGACACTAGTAGGAGCTAGCTAGAGAGATTGGAATCTACCAGGAGGAGATTCTGCAAGCGCACAGAACTATCGTAGTAGCACTTCGCCTAGGAGTACCAGGTGTCGATTTATTTGATCCCAAGGGAAGGCTAGGGTGGTGTATGAGTCGAGTCAAGGAGGGGATGAGAGTCGAAGAAACAGAAAAGGGAAAAGGGGAGAAGAGAAAAGAGGGGATGAAAGGCTAGAAAGAATATATGGGTGGATAGGTAAGGATGAAGTGGATGGTAAGGTAAGGTGGATAACTAGATAGATAGATAGAATGGGATAACCAAGGATAAGTAACTAATTACTAACTACTAACTACTAACTACTCCTAGATAACCACAGAGCAAGATAACTACAAAGCAAGATAGGAAAATGCCAAACAAGCAACCAAGTTAAGAAAAGTTTTATTCCTATCTTATCAAGTATCGAGGAGTACTAGCCTTTACCACTGACTTAGGTTGAACGCTTGCACAACGAGCCTTACTGTTAAACTGGGCCAACTACGTGGTGGAATTCAAGGCGCACAGGGCTGTCACCACCTGCTTGCTACCACAGCTATCCGGGGGCCAGCATATCTGAAGGTAAGTCTATAACTAAGCACCACGCTTAACTATATTCTAACTATCTCTACCCTAGCTTTGAATAGAGACACCCTTGCGGACGTCAGAGCAAATACTTGACTTAATAAGATAAACACTAAACTAACTAAGCAACCTATTGGCAAAGATCAAACACTAAGCTCACTAGAGATTAACTACTATGGCTAAGTGAATTGATCTATACGATAGCTAGCACTCAAGCAATCAATCAAGTATACCACTCAATACGGATAAGTAAAATAAAGTAATACTTGAAATGATGAAATAGAATATAGTAAAGTGCTTGAGTAACAAGAGCAAAACCTGAACTAGAGATGAAAGAAGACTCTTCCCACCTCCAGGACCGATCACTCGCACGCCTCTACTCTTGAGCTAAGCCGCCACGCGGCGCTTCCACGAGGGCAAAGATGCCTTGATCTACTAGCTACCTACTTGCCTAACCTTGGCTAAACCATAAGCTATTAGTCCTCTGGCTCTAGCCTTGCTTCTCTTGCTTGTATTGCATCTTGGTGTGTGTTGTTGAAGTGATGCCTCAGGGGGGTATTTGTAGCCTTGTAGAGTGAGGGGGGTACTTATAGGGGGCAGCCAACCGACCTAAGGCTAACCTAGTGGCGGGCGCCAGCCCTAGGTGGCAGCCGCCACCCCTCATCACCGTTGGATGCACCACCTTTGCTTCAACGGCATCCAGGAGCTCCAGAGAGGCGGTGGTTAGGTCGGTTGCATGTCTGAGTAACCGCCATTCGGTCTTGATCCACGCCACTTCTCCTCCTGAGCCGTCCGATGCCACTGACCTAGTGGCCAAGGGCAAAGATTTGGCCTTAGGGTGGTCACACGGATCAGTGACGTGGCAGGGGAGAATGTGGGCTTCACCCTTATGGCGGGCGCCACCAAGGGGTGGCGGGTGCCACCCCACTAGGGCCCAAATGGGTCCTGGTGAGTGGGCTCGTCTCCTGTTGGGTTCATTCTTCAAATTTATTCCAAATCCTGCATTCAAATAGAAATCTATGGACATGTGGAATTTGGTTAGTTGAAACCTTATTTGACTACATTTCATGCCTTTTTGGTGGACTTTAGGGTCTGTTGTTGATGGTAAAACAGGTGTTTAAGGACCATCAACAAGCTCCCCCAAGCTAACATGTTGCTCGTCCTCGAGCAACAATGCGGCTTAAGCATTGAGCAAGAAATAGATAGCAACTTAAGATGTAGGCAAGTGCATATTGTATAGTGAGAAATAATGTAGCATATATCATTAATCATAGCAATGTGGGGCTTATAGCTTTTCACTTCAAACATGCAAGAGTGAAATAAAGTAGTAGATAGGAAACTTTATCTTGCTCAGGTTTGACTTGGATTTTGTTTGAAGGTTTTTCAAGGTTTTTTAAAATAACAACTTGCTTAAGTCCTCCAAGATTCACTCAGTCACTCAATGGTGTTTAAATCCTCACTTAGGCCAAAATGTAGCCTCTCCTATTTCTAAAGAATGATAAGTGGAGTTATAGGTAGGCTAAGAATCATGAGCAAATTGCCTAATGTTTATTGCTAATAAGCTAGACACTCAGATCATAAGTGCAGCAAATCATAAAAGTTGATCAAGATGTGCATGTGTGGTTATGTGGAAGTGTATAGAGGGATATTTCATAATCCTTCCTAGTTAATTTCTGGGGTCTAGAGCTAATGATAATTCTCTCTCTCTCTCTCTTTTGGATACATAGTGAGTAGACAAAAGATGTGTCCTCACATTTTCTTAGGACATAGTCCTCTCTTGAGCTACTTTGCTCACTTTTTCTTAGGACATAGTCCTTTCTTGAGCTACTTTGCTCACTTTTTTTTATATCTCTCTCTCTTTTTTTAGCTCTAGATTTCCCTAGATAACTATAGGAAAGGATTTTTGAAATGTGTAGGGAAAGGGAGAGAAATGCTTATTCCCAGTGTAGGAATAGCATAAGGCTAGCAATTGGATGTTTGGCAAGGTATTGCATATCTCCAGTGTAGAGAAGAGCAATTTATTTGGTGGTTGCAAACTTCCAAAGTGGAGAGTAGGCAATTTATGGTGGGTGTGTGAATCTTGATTCAAAAGATATGATAAGCTTCTCTACAAAGATTTATGAGGTCTAACAAAGCTCAGCATAGACAAAGCTCTTTGTGGTTTTGACTAACAAATATTTGGCTGGTGGTGGGATGGGATAAAATCTAGGATGAACTTTTAGCAAGGTTTTCATAATTTTTAAAAGAAATCCTCCAGATTAGGTCCTAATTTCACCTTAGCAAGTTTAAAGAATTACTCCATTTCTTACTACTTTAGTCACTAAGCATGATTTTAGTTAAGGCATGTGCAACCCACAAAAGCTATAACTTAGATAAGACCAGTTATTCAAACCATAACAATAGCATTTGCATTACATTTTCAAATCTTATTCAGGTTTCAACTAGTTTAAGCAGATTTTATCAATTTTATTCATGGAATGGTTTATTTAGGCAAGCATGTGACATTCAAAAGATATAGAATTAAGAACTGAATATAAAGTGTAGGCATAAGACATACCTTATTGGAGCGGGAGTCTCCCCCAAGCTGGCCTCTTGCTCGGTGAAGGATCTTCTTCTTTCAATCGGAGCTCTTGTTCTCATTTTATTAAAAGGGAAACTATCTTAGGTCCATGGAATTTCATCCTTATTTATCACGTGGATCTTCTTCTTCCTTAGTCACTTCTTCTCTCAGTACTTCATCAGGTTTCTTCTTCTTTTGGCACCTCTCCTTTGTTATGTCAACTATACAACTTAGGAGGAGGTGGTTCTTTCTTTATGTTCCACCTTGTTCTTGGGCGCCTCTTCTTGGTACGAACGGTTTTGCTTCTGCATGTTAGCGGCATATGCGGGACCACGGAAAAGGAGAATATTTCCTTCCTCCCTCCTAATGTCATTTGTATTTTACCACTCCCCACATATATGCAGGCATTCACATTATTCAAGAAAGGTCTGCCTAAGATTAGAGGCACATCTTTCTTATTTCCCATATCTAGTATTATGAAATCAGCAGGAACAAAGAGGAACCTCTAATATGAACAGGTAAATCAATTAACTATTCCTTCTACATAGCAAGTGGATTGATCAGCTAGCACAACATAGGCAGATGTCGATGACATGGGTGGAAAGAACGAGTTTTCATAGAATCTTTAGATAAAATGTTCACACTTGATCCTAAATCACACATGACATTTTTAAAGACTTCACCAAAGATTGAGCATCTAATTATGGGACTACCAGGATTACCCTTTTTAACAGTCATGGTTTGATCTTCATAATAGTTAAAATGTTTTATTTCAACCATATTTGCATTTCCATGTCAGGTTTAGCAGGAATTTTGCCAGATTCAAAAGAGATGGTATGATAGCAGCAAGTTGAGCTAATTGGGTTTGTAACATCTTATTAAAGCTAAGTTAATTTTTCAAGCAGATGAGAAATCTTCCCTTTAGCATTTATATTCTCAAGGGTTTTATCATTCGAAATTATCTCTTACTCAAGAAATCATTAGTTCTACCTTGTGAGTAAACCAAATTTTTGAAGAATGAGAAATTATCAGAATTTTGAAAATTAGAGCGGGGGAATGAATTGTTACCTTGAGAATTTGCAAGCTGATTCCATCCTTGATTCTGTTCACGGAAACCGTTGTTGTTGTTGATGAAGTTCAAATCTTCATGTGGCTCGGGGCAGTGGCTCCTAGAATGTCTAGTTTCTCCACAGACTTCACAAGTCATGTAAGATTCCAGAGATTGGACACTCTCTTGTTGGTTCATCTTCTCACAGCTGTCCAGCTTCTTTGCCAGCAGGTCCATCTTGGCCACGATCATGTCGGACTCCTTAAGGGAATGCATACCTCGCTTAGGGCTGCAGTCTCTCGTCATTCCATCCTTGGTTCGACACCATCTTCTCTATGAGAGCCTTAGCCTCTGCAACATTCAGAAAAAGAATGCACCGCAGCAGCGGCGGCATCCAAATGGCTTCTAGAGAGTGGGGTTAGGCCATGGTAGAAGTTCTGGATCAATAGCCACCTCCATACCATGGTGCGGACAAGCAACGACGTACTCTTGCAACCTCTCTCCCAAGCCTCGGGAATAGATTCCTCGACTTGTTGCGGAAAGCTGGAGATTTTGTTGCGCAGAGCATTCGTCTTGCCCATAGCAAAGAATTTGGCGAGAAAAGCATTGGAACACTTGTCCCATGTGTCTACAGCGTTGCGATCGGTGTATAGAACCATTGCTTCGCTTTTCCTAGCAAAGAGAAAGGAAAGAGATGAACACAGATGGTTTATTGGGTTATCCCCTTAATGGTGAAGGTGCCGCAAATCTCCAAGAATTGTGGAGGTGAGCCATGGCATCCTCATGAGCTTTGCCACAGAACGGGCTAGATTGGACCATCGTGATCAGAGCCGGTTCAACTCAAAATTGAGGTTGGCTTCGATCACGTCTGGTCCTGTCGCTATATTGGCCGCAGAAGGGGCAGAAAACTCATGAATGGTCTTGTTGGCCATCGTGAAGATAGAACGAGATAAGAAAGAAAGAAGTTGAAGAAGATGAAGGAAAAATTAAGAAGGACTAAGGAAAGAGAGAATGGGGTAGATGGATTCGCTAAGCAGGAGCTTAGGCGAAGATAAATTCGACACGGACTCAACCAATACAACGATTCCCTTCCCGGCGCAACGGCGCCAGAAATACTTGTTGGTAGTTCTTAGCTTCACTAAAGATAGAGCTAGGCAACTATCCCCGGTAACGGCCCAGAAATGCTTGTTGACACAAGCCAACGTCGTTACTAGGTAGACTATGGAATCTATTCCAGGCAATGGTGTCAGAAGTGCTTGAAGCAAATCCGGTCACTATACCTAAAGGAATGAAGCTCAAGCAGCTATCTACTAATGTCAGGTGGGGTTGTCAATCCCGACACTAGTAGGAGCTAGCTAGAGAGATTGCAATCTACCAGGAGAGATTCTTCAAGCGCAAATAACTATCGTAGTAGCACTTCGCCTAGGAGTACCAGGTGTTAATTTTTTTTGATCCCAAGGGAAGGCTAGGGTGGTGTATGAGTCGAGTCAAGGAGGGGATGAGAGTCGAAGAAACGAGAAAAGGGAAAAGGGAGAAGAGAAAAGAGGGGATGAAAGACTAGAAAGAATATATGGGTGGATAGGTAAGGATGAAATGGATGGTAAGGTAAGGTGGACAACAAGATGATAGATAAAATGGGATAACCAAGGATAACTAACTGATTACTAACTACTAACTACTAACTACTCCTAGATAACCACAGAGCAAGATAACTACGAAGCAAGATAGGCAAATGCCAAACAAGCAACCAAGTTAAGTAAAGTTTTATTCCTATCTTATCAAGTATCGAGGCATACTAGCCTTTACCACTGAGTTAGGTTGAACGCTAGCACAACGAGCCTTACTGTTAAACTGGGCCAACTATGTGGTGGAATTCAAGGCGCACAGGGCTGTCACCACCTGCTTGCTACCACAACTATCCGGGTCCAGCCGTATCTGAAGGTAAGTCTATAACTAAGCACCATGCTTAACTATATTGTAACTATCTCTACCCTAGCTTTGAATAGAGACACCCTTGCGGACGTCAGAGCAAATACTTGACTTAAGAAGATAAACACTAAACTAACTAAGCAACCTATTGGCAAATATCAAACACTAAGCTCACTAGAGATTAACTAACTATGGCTAAGTGAATTGATCTGTAGGATAGCTAGGCACTCATGCAATCAATCAAGTATACCCACTCAATACTGATAAGTAGAATAAAGTGATACATGAATTGATGAAATAGAATATAGTAAAGTGCTTGAGTAACAAGAGCAAAACTGAACTGGAGATGAAAGAAGACTCTTCCCAGCTCCAGGACCGATCACTCGCATGCCTCTACTCTTGAGCTAAGCCTTGAGCAGCGCTTCCGCGAGGGTAAAGATGCCTTGCTCTACTAGCTACCTACTTGCCTAAGCTTGGCTAAACCCTAAGGTAGCTCTCTCTCTGGCTCTAGCCTTGCTTCTCTTGCTTGTATTGCTTCTTGGTGTGTGGTGTTGAAGTGATGACTCAGTGGGGTATTTATAGCAATGTGGGACCGAGGGGGTTACTTATAGGGGGCAACCAACAGACCTAGGGCTAACCCTACTGGCGGGCGCCAGCCTAGGTGGCAGCCGCCACCCTCATCACCGTTGGATGCACCGCCTTTGCTTCAACGCATCCAGGAGCTCCAGAGAGGCGGTGGTTAGGATGGTTGCATGTTTGAGTACCGCCATTCGGTCGTGATCCACGCCACTTCCTCCTGAGCCGTCCGATGCCACTGACCTAGTGACCAAGGGCCAAGATTTGGCCTTGGGGTGGTCACACAGATCAGTGACGTGGCAGGGGAGAATGTGGGTTTCACCCTTGTGGCGGGAGCCACCTAGGGGTGGCGGGCGCCACCCCACTAGAGCCCAAATGTGTCCTGTTGAGTGGCTCGTCTCCTGGTGGGTTCATTCTTCAAATTTGGTCCAAATCCTGCATTCAAATAGAAATCTATGGACATGTGGAATTTGGTTAGTTTTAAAACCTATTTGACTACATTTCATGCCTTTTTGTGTGGACTTTAGGGTCAGTTGTTGATGGTAAAATAGGTGTTTAAGGACCATCAACACACATGGGTTCACAACTCGACCTTACATCCAACCCACAAACAACGACAAAAGATCAAGCGCGAAGGACATGTGACAAAAGATCACCAGTCGCTAAACATGCTACTTAGCCTACTCTCTATATCGGCACCATCGTCATCATCGTCGCTCGAGACATCCGAAGAACCACTAGAAGAGGCGCGAGGATCTGGGTCCTCCTAAGGATAGATGGGGTTCCTTTCTTTCTCCCGGCGATGGATCTCCTCATGCAGGCGGTCATTATAGTCCTGGAGATGGTGAAGCTGTAACTCCAGGTCTCCCACTCAAAGCCTCAGAGCCTGTGCGGCGAACCGTCCAAATTATAAGAGCTCAAGTACCGTCTTAGCCAAATTCGATTGACTTCGACTCATACTTCATCCATATAACTCCGGTAGTTGGGAAATCTTGAAGGATTTCAATCAACTTACATCATACAGGATCACATCATTCAAGTACCACATTCATAAGGATACAATAGTCGATAATCAAAATCAAAAATTAACATCAGATGTGAAATCTTCAAGTTATTACAACACTGAGTTTCAAAGTGCGGAAGCTTAAAATAAGGTTAAAACACGACCACCACATACGTGGTCCAAAAAAACATCGTTTTTGATAACTCACTCCTCCTTTTTCAAATAGTGTGCCACCAGTAGTCTAAGTCCAGCAAAAGAAAAGGAGAAGCTTCTGGAAAACCCTGCTCTGGGCCTACTCCTCATCACCCTCCATGGGGTAGAGGCAGTGCTTACAATAGCCGAAGTAGACCTGGACATCTGCAACAAACGGATAAACCCTGAGTATGGGAATGTACTCAGCTAGACATACCCTCCAATTGAAAATAAAAGACGCAAGAGTATGCCGGGCCTTTTGGTGGAGCTTGGTATTTCCTTGCGAAAAGTTAAAGTTATGGAGTGTATTATTTAGTTGTGTAGATGAGCAGTCCAAAATTTTAAGCCGATCTCTCAGTCTAGGTTTGCACCTAATCTACAACATCCACTTGAATCTAGCAATCAATAATATAAACCATATCCAGTTGACTTATCCATATTTTAGTTGAACCTTAACAATCACATGGAGTTGTATCATGGTGAAGCTCGACATAGTTTCCCACTACCCCAGGGGAGACGGCATCTCGAATCGAATTACAACCAGCTGGCAAGATACCTTTAATACAAACCACACTTTCCCCATCGGGTCCATGCAATTGGGTCACCGCTCGATACTGTTCGTGGTGGTAATCGTCGCGGCTCAAAGCAGGAACACCTATTGGAACTATACGATGGTCATTCGAGGCAGATCGTGTTGCATACTAGAGGGTGCGACGCGGGTTGAGACCGGCCCGAACAGCGTCTAACTGCTTCGGGTCGGCGATTATAGCACCGACAACCCTAAGTAAAAGGGCTCTTTCAACAAATGAACGAGGGCCAACATCGATACAAACCTACACGATCCAACGGGACGAGCTGCCCCAAGTTTCCAAACTTGTGCCTTGCCTCCAGTGACCGTATTTCATTACACTCAGGTTCTTTTCCACGATAGCAAATATAGCCAACCGTGATCCGATAATACCCATCAGGGTATACGGGAAACATCCTTTCTTTACTCCTTTTTATTAAGCAGGCTAAGCAATTCTACGTATGAATAAGTAACAGGATAACAAGCAGGTATAACAATAATCAGAAATGGTAATGCACAAGTAAGATTCAATCAACTCCTATACCTAATGCACACAGTATAAAATACTCAATTAAATTGATTATAAAAGTTGGGAGACTTAAAATGCTCCGGGGCTTGCCTTGGGAGAAGACCGTGCCTCGTGTGGAGGGGCACTCGGCAGGTTAGATTCTGATCAGGGTCGGCCTCCTCGCTCCGCGGCACCTCCTGGATCTCTGGTTCGGCGTTTACTTCTAGTTCCGGGTCGGGCTCCGGCTGTCGATCCTATTGCATTGCAATAAATAAATAAATAATGCGCAGTGCACTTCTATTCATGCAGAGTAAACCTTTCTTGCAACCAACAAACCCACTTGTTGAACAACTTTTGACATTGAGGAACACTTAATGACTGCATTAAATAAAACCATTAACTCAACTATTTTCTTTTGATAATTCAAAAGAAACCTGGTTTAACAACAACTACATTTTCTGAATTCATAAAAATCCACAAAAATTAGAGTAGGCACCCTACACCCTACTTGGACTTGCCTTGAACAAATTTAATCAAGAAATAAATTACTGAATATCAGATATAAAAAGATGAAATAAACTGCCAAAAAGGTGCTTTGAACTAACTTTCCTTTTGAAAAGTGTCAAACAGCAGATTTCATATTTTTCCTAACTTCACCTACCATTACAACTTTACTGCAGAAAAAATTAATGCTGAGCATGAACACATATTTCTATACGAAATAAACAAGTTTATTTCAAAATAAATCTTTTAAACTGCAGCCCTGCTGGAAAAAGGGTGAAATCCCTCATTTTTATATTTTTTCCAGATCCTACTCCATATTTCATATTTTAATCAAGAAAGTTCCATGAACAGAAACATCATATTCTTTTCTGCATGAATTGTCTAAGAAAAGCACACAAAAGTACACTTGTACTACAACCTCTTATTTTACCATACAACAACCCATGCCTAGCATTTTTCTCAGCTTAAACACAGTACCCAGAGACTACATAAATTTTCCCATATTTTATTTCCACACATATTCCTTTTAACAATTATTTTAATAAAACAGCTACAAACATTTTTTTTACAAAAGTAGGCCATCATAACTTTTTCACAGACACATAACTTGATAAGAAACGTACACAATTTTTCTCATGATTTAATTCAACCAGAAAACATGCAATCCCATTTATTTAACAAAAAGCACATAAAAAGAATTTGGCGAGAAAAGCATTGGAACACTTGTCCCATGTGTCTACAGCGTTGCGATCGGTATAGAACCATTGCTTCGCTTTTCCTAGCAAAGAGAAAGGAAAGGGACGAAGACGGATGGCTTCTTGGGTTATCCCCTTAATGGTGAAGGTGCCGCAAATCTCCAAGAATTGTTGGAGGTGAGCATTGGCATCCTCATGAGCTTTGCCACAGAACGGGCTAGCTTGGACCATCGTGATCAGAGTCGGTTTCAACTCAAAATTGAGGTTGGCTTCGATAACGTCTGGTCCTGTCGCTATATTGGCGGCAGAAGGGGCAGAAAACTCACAAATGGTCTTGTTGGCCATCCTGAAGATAGAACGAGATAAGAAAGAAAGAAGTTGAAGAAGATGGAAGAAAAAGATAAGAAGCACTAAGGAAAGAAAGAATGGGGTAAGATGGGATTCGCTCAGCAGGAGCTTAAGCGAAGATAAATTCGACACGGACTCAACCGATACACTGATTGCCTTCCCCGGCAACGGCGCCAGAAATGCTTGTTGGTAGTTCTTAGCTTCACTAAAGATAGAGCTAGGCAACTATCCCCAGTAACGGCCCAGAAATGCTTGTTGACACTAGCCAACGTCGTTACTAGGAGTAGACTATGGAATCTATTCCAGGCAACGGTGTCAGAAGTGCTTGAAGCAAATCCTGTCACTATACCTAAAGGAATGAAGCTAAAGAAGCTATCTACTAATGTCAAGTGGGGTTGTCAATCCTGACACTAGTAGGAGCTACCTAGAGAGATTGCAATCTACCAGGAGGAGATTCTACAAGCGCACAGAACTATCATAATAGCACTTCGCCTGGGAGTACCTGGTGTCGATTTATTTGATCCCAAGGGAAGGCTAGGGTGGTTTATGAGTCGAGTCAAGGAGGGGATGAGAGTCGAAGAAAATAGAAAAGGGAAAGGGGGAGAAGAGAAAAGAGGGGATGAAAGGCTAGAAAGAATATATGGGTGGATAGGTAAGGATGAAATGGATGGTAAGGTAAGGTGGATAACTAGATAGATAGATAGAATGGGATAACCAAGGATAACTAACTAATTACTAACTACTAACTACTCCTAGATAAGCACAGAGCAAGATAACTACAAAGCAAGATAGGCAAATGCCAAACAAGCAACCAAGTTAAGTAAAGTTTTATTCCTATCTTATCAAGTATCGAGGCGTACTAGCCTTTACCACTGACTTAGGTTGAACGCTAGCACAACGAGCCTTACTGTTAAACTGGGCCAACTACGTGGTGGAATTCAAGGCGCACAGGGCTGTCACCACCTGCTTGCTACCACAGCTATCCGGGGGTCCAGCCATATCTGAAGGTAAGTCTATAACTAAGCACCACACTTAACTATATTCTAAATATCTCTACCCTAGCTTTGAATAGAGACACCCTTGCGGACCTCAGAGCAAATACTTGACTTAATAAAATAAACACTAAACTAACTAAGCAACCTATTGGCAAATATCAAGCACTAAGCTCACTAGAGATTAACTACTATGGCTAAGTGAATTGATCTGTAGGATAGCTAGGCACTCAAGCAATCAATCAAGTATACCACTCAATACTGATAAGTAGAATAAAGTAATACTTGAAATGATGAAATAGAATATAGTAAAGTGCTTTAGTAACAAGAGCAAAACCTGAACTGGAGATGAAAGAAGACTCTTCCCAGCTCTAGGACCGATCACTCGCACGCCTCTACTCTTGAGCTAAGCCTTGAGCAGCGCTTCCGCGAGGGCAAAAAAGCCTTGCTCTACTTGCTACCTACTTGCCTAAGCATGGCTAAACCCTAAGCTATTAGCTCTCTGGCTCTAGCCTTGCTTCTCTTGCTTGTATTGCTTCTTGGTGTGTGGTGTTGATGTGATGCCTCAGGGGGGTATTTATAGCCTTGTCGAGTGAGGGGGGTACTTATAGGGGGAAGCCAACAGACCTAGGGCTAACCCTAGTGGCGGGCGCCAGGCCTAGGTGGCGGCCGCCACCCTCATCACCGTTGGATGCACCGCCTTTGCTTCAACGGCATCCAGGAGCTACAGAGAGGCGGTGGTTAGGTCGGTTGCATGTCTGAGTAACCGCCATTCGGTCTTGATCCACGCCACTTCCTCATGAGTAGTCCGATGCCACTGACCTAGAGACCAAGGGCCAAGATTTGGCCTTGGGGTGGTCACACGGAGCAGTGATGTGGCAGGGGAGAATGTGGGCTTCACCCTTGTGGCGGGCGCCACCCCACTAGGGCCCAAATGGGTCCTAGTGAGTGGGCTCATCTCCTGGTGGGTTCATTCTTCAAATTTGGTCCAAATCCTGCATTCAAATAGAAATCTATGGACATGTAGAATTTGGTTAGTTTGAAACCTATTTCACTACATTTCATGCCTTTTTGTTGAACTTTAGGGTCAGTTGTTGATGGTAAAACAGGTGTTTAAGGACCATCAACACACATGGGTTCACAACTCGACCTTACATCCAACCCACAACAACGACAAAAGATCAAGTGCGAAGGACATGTGGCAAAAGATCACCAGGCGCTAAACATGCTATCTAGCCTACTCTCTATCGGCACCATCATCACCATCGTCGCTCGAGACATCCGAAGAACCACTAGAAGAGGCGCGAGGATCTGGGTCCTCCGAAGGATAGATGGGGTTCCTTTCTTTCTCTCGGTGATGGATCTCCTCATGCAGGCGGTCATTATAGTCCTAGAGATGGTGAAGCTATAACTCCAGGTCTCCCACTCGAAGCCTCAGAAGCCTGTGTGGCGGAACCGTCCAAATTATAAGAGCTCAAGTACCGTCATAGCCAAATTCGATTGACTTCGACTCATACTTGAACCCATATAACTCCGGTAGTCTGGAAATCTCGAAGGATTTCAATCAACTTACATCATACAGGATCACATCGTTCAAGTACCACATTCATAAGGATACAACAGTCGATAATCGAAATCAAAAATTAACATCAGAGTGTGAAATCTTCAAAGTTATTACAACACTGAGTTTGAATGTGTGGAAGCTTAAAATAAGTTTAAAACACGACCACCACATATGTGGTCCAAATAAAACATCATTTTTGATAATAACTCACTCCTCTTTTTTCAAATAGTGTGCCACCAGTAGTCTAAGTCCAGCAAAAGAAAAGGAGAAGCTTCTGGAAGAACCTGCCCTGGGCCTACTCCTCATCACCCTCCATGGCGTAGAGGCAGTGCTTACAATAGCCGAAGTAGACCTGGTCATCTGCAACAAACGGGATAAACCCTGAGTACCCCCCGTCCAACTAAAAATAAAAGACACCAAGGGTATGCCGGGCCTTTTGGTGGAGCTGGGTAATTCCTTGCGAAAAGCTCGAGTTATGGAGTGTATTATTTAGTTGTGTAGATGAGCAGTCCAAAATTTTTAAGCCTATCTCTCAGTCTAGGTTTGCACCTAATCTACAATATCCACTTGAATCTAGCAATCAATAATATAAACCATATCTAGTTAACTTATCCATATTTTAGTTGAACCTTAAACATCACATGGAGTTGTATCGTGGTGAAGCTCGACATAGTTTCCCACTAACCAGGGGAGACAGCATCTCGAATCGAATTACAAACCAGCTGGGGAGATACCTTTAATACAAACCCACACTTTCGCCTTTGGGTCTATGCATTGGGTAACCGCTCGATACCATTCGTGGTGGTAATCGTCGCGGCTCACAGCACGGAACACCCAATTGGCACTATACGATGGCCATTCTGAGGCAGATCTTGTTTGCATACTAGAGGGTGCGACGCGGGTTGAGACCGGCCCGAACAGCGTCTAACCGACTTCGGGGTCGGCGATTACAGCACCGACAACCCTAAATAAAAGGGCGCTTTCAAAAATGAACGAGAGCCAACATCGATACAAACCTACACGATCCAAAGGACGAGCTGCCCCAAGTTTTCAAACTTGTGCCTTGCCTTCCAGTTGACCGTATTTCATTACTACTCAGGTTCTTTTCCACAATAGCAAATATAGCCAACTGTGATCCGATAAATACCCATCAGGGGTATTACGGGAACATCCTTTCTTTACTGCTTTATTAAGTAGGCTAAGCAATTCTATGTATAAATAAGTAACAGGGTAACAAGTTAGGTATAACAATAATCAAGAAATGGTAATGCAGCAAGTAGGATTCAATCAACTTCTATACCTAATGCACCACGGTATAAAATACTCAATTAAATTGATTATAAAATTGGGAGACTTAAAATGCTCCGGGGCTTGCCTTGGGAGAAGACCGATGCCTCGTGGGAGGGGCACTCGGGCAGGTTAGATTCTGAAGCAAGGTCGGCCTTCTCGCTCCGCGGCACCTCCTGGATCTCCGGTTCGGCGTTTACTTCTAGTTCCTGGTCGGGCTCCGGGGCTGTCGATCCTATTGCAATGCGATAAATAAATAAAATAATGCGCGGTGCACTTATGATGCATGCAAAGTAAACCTTTCTTGCAAACCAACAAAACCAACTTGTTGAACAACTTTTGACATTGAGGAAAACACTTAATGACTGCATTAAATAAAACCATTAAGTCAACTATTTTCTTTTGATTAATTCAAAAGAAACCTTGGTTTAAGCAACAAGTACATTTTTCTGAATTCATAAAAATCCACAAAAATTACAGTAGGCACCCTACACCTACTGGACTCCCTTGTACAAATTTAATCAAGAAATAAATTACTGAATAGCAGATATAAAAAGATGAAATAAACTGCCAAAAATGTGCTTTGAACTAACTTCCCTTTTGAAAAGTGTGAAATAGCAGATTTCATATTTTTCCTAACTTCACCTACCCATTACAACCTTACTGCAGAAAAATTACTGCTTGAGCATGAACACATATTTCTATACGAAATAAACAAGTTTATTTCAAAATAAATCTTTTGAACTGCAGCCCTACTGGAAAAGGGTGAAATCCTCATTTTTATATTTTTCCCAGATCCTACTCCATATTTCATATTTATCAAAAAAAGTTCCATGAACAGAAACATCATATTCTTTTCTGCATGAATTGTTTAAGAAAAACACAGAAAAGTACACTTGTACTACAACCTCTTATTTTACCATACAACAACCCATGCCTAGCATTTTTCTCAGCTAACACAGTACCCAGAGGCTACATAAATTTTCCCATATTTTATTTCCACACATATTTCTTTTAACAATTATTTTAATAAAACAGCTAAAAGGCATTTAAATCTAAATAGACATTTTTTTACCAAAGCACGCCATCATAACTTTTTTACAGACACATAACTTGATAAGAAACTGTTAACAACGAGTTTTCGCACTATGACAAGTGGACCGGCGCTATGATAATTCGGCGAATGCCGCCGCTTGAAGGATTCGGCAGACGGCGGATGCAGTCGGCTAACTCAATGTATTCGGCAAGGCTGTGAAAGCGATTAGTCAACAGCGAGCGGGTTCGGCAACGTAACGCTACGGTCGGTTACCTCGAGCCAAGCCAGTTTGCGACGAATACAGCATGTCGAGAAGATTTAGCGATGGGAATCTCGTTCATTTTAGCGCATGCCGGTTATTAAAGGAAGCTTGGAGCAAAAGGCATCATGTTTCTGATAGTTTCCTAATTTATCATTGTAATCGTGTTCTTCTAGGACTCAGATAGGTTTCCTGTTTTATCGTTGTAATCGTGTCCTCCTAGGACTCGTAGGACACCAGGGTATAAATATAAACCCTGAGACTATTGTAAATCTGTTCACAATCAATACAACCAACCCCGGCCCCGTGCCGTCTTCGAGTCCAAGTCGTGTCGTCGTGTTCTTCGAGAGGGGCCATCGATCCGTCGACCTCCGTAAGTTCCGGCAACCTTGCTATCATGTCTAGTATCGTGCGGCGGATTTAGATATGGTGCAAGTAGTCTCGTACGTTAAGCTTAGTATCGTGCGGCGGATTTAAGCTTATGACGGGAGGTCTTTGTTTATGTCTTGTATCGTGCGGCGGATTGAGACATGAGTAAAGATAGTTATCGGCTCTGTTAGATTTGGCAATCTGATAGATTCATTAAGTTACCTTGTGTTATATGTTTTGTTACGTTTATCTTATCATAACACTTTTGCCCAATCTAGATACCGTCCGGTTCGGCTCCATCTTTATAGATCTGCTCTGTTTCACGTTTATTATTGGAAAGTCTGTTATGCGGTAGATCTATTGTTCGTAATAGCAAAGGCACACACCACCCCACATTCAGGCGAACTCTAAGGATGAGATGGGGGGCGGTAATGCGTGGGTCTTTAGATCCTTGCCACTAGCTCTTTGCTCATCATGCTCACTAACCAAGTCGTCACAAGATGTTGCTATGTCACACTTAACAACAAGGTTAGGAGCATCATGTGTCTCATGTGAAAGCATATCATAAGAAATGGTGAGAGTATCATAGTCAGCTTTCACTTGAGTGTATTGTTCCTTAAGCAAAGCATGACTAGCGGTAAAGTCACTATGCATCTTATCAAGTTTTTCATTTTTAGCCTTGAGCTCTTTGTTAGAGGACTTGAGCTCCTTGATAGTGGATGACATAGTTGCAAGTTCATCTTTTAGCTCATCACTAGCATGAATGGCATGATCATATTTCTCACCAAGAGATTCATTTTCATCAACAAGCTTCTCATTTTTAGCTCTAGTCTTTCTTATGATTTTAGAGTAATTGTTTAGCAATTTAACAAGCTCATCATAAGTAGGTGACTCAAATTCACCATCACTATCACTATCACTAGAGTCATCATCGCTTTGTACCTTCCGGTTACCCTTGGCCATAAGGCATAGGTGTGTAGATGATGATGGCGACGGTGGTGGTGGTGGTGTAGATGAGCCAATGACTAGAGCGACCACCTTCTCATTCTCATCATCACTATCTTCATTTGATGAGCCACCGGAGGAGACAATGTCGGTGAGCCAATCACCAACAATGTAAGCCTTCCCACCTTTCTTGTGGTATTGCTTCTTCTTCTTGCCATCCTTCTTGTAGTGGGGCTTTTCATCCTTCTTCTCATCTTCACTTGATGAGTCATACTTCTTGCCCTTGTTCTTGTTCTTGTAGCTCTCTTTCTTGGGCTTGGGACATTGGTGAGCAAGATGGTCAAGGCCTCCACAATTGTAGCAATCCATTTCGGAGATTGGCCTTCTCTTGCTACTTGTGATAAAAGGGATAAAAGGGTAGTAGATTGGTTTTGATCGATTAGGGTTGGATGCCTCAATCGGCCATGATCCTCTCATATATATAGAGGGGGCTGGTCTTATCCTAATAGGAAACATCTCTAGATACGATTTCCATGTTTCCTATCCGGACTCTATTAAAATATAGAATCCAACTAGAACCGACTAAATCAGTCTTAATGGGCTTTATCGGCCCATACTGATCAACGAATCATCGCCGGATTCAGTATTCATCATAACCATAAGGCCTCCGAACAGTGCCACCTGGTCGGACACAAACATGACTGGTCGGAAGTCCAAAATGATCAGGCTCATTTGACTTAGAACATCCGATTCGTCAAATATGAAATAATAGAAGACAAATTCGACTCTAATGTTACAGGCCGAATACCTCTTCTAAATTTACTTTTACCTGTTACACTTTTGAGTGTCAACATATGCCCCCTATTTTTAGGTAATCTTTAATAGAACCTAAAAACAAACTGAATAACAATGATGTCCAACTCATCGGTCATTCGATAATTTAAGGATAAAAAATCTAATTATTTTTGTTCTAAGGGCAATACATGTATCGGCCATTGTTTGGAAAGTGCTCAGACTTCTTGCCAAACACTTGGAAAGTATTTTTTTAAATACCTCCCGTTTATTGCTCTTGGGAGACTTTCATCTTGTAACTGAAAGGATCAAGATGCCCAAGAGGGGGGGTGAATTGGACTTTTCTAAAACTTCTTGCAAGAATAAAACCTATCAAGCCCCAATTAACCCCCTAGTGCCTAGAAGTGTGTTTCTCTTTATTCTACCGCACAAAAGATCAAGTCTATGCCACTCCTACTCTAGCAAAGCAATCCAATATAGAATGAACAACAAGTAGTAATGCAGAATTGAATTGCTTGAAAGTAAATGCGTAAGTAAAAGAGTAGAGATGACTCGACGATCTTTTTGCCGAGGTATCGAGGTGTCGGTACACCCCCCTAGTCCTCGTTGGAGCACCCGCGTAAGGGTATCGCTCCCCCTTGATCCGCGCAAGGATCAAGTGCTCACTACAAGTTGATTCTTCGCCACTCCGGCCCGGTGAATCGCTCACTATCGGTCACAAGCTTGCTTGGGTCATCCACAATGCCACCGGATGCTCTCCAAGCTTCACGATCGCCACCAAGCCGTCTAGGTGATGCCGATCACCAAGAGCAACAAGCTAGAACTCTCACTTGACCAACACAAGGCCAAAGAGATGGATGGATGCACACTTGCTACTCAATTCTCACTAGGAGGTGTCTATTCTCACAATTAGCAAATCACTCAACCTCACTAGGGCTCTTGCACTCACTCACACTCACAATGTGTTTCTCAGCAGATGGAAGTGGCAAGAACACTCAAATGGATGGAGGGAAGGAGTATATATACTCCCCCAACCGGCCATCCAAAAATAGGACAAGACAGGGTTTCTGCGGGGGCATCGGACGCTCCGATGCCTACCATCGGACGCTCCGATGCCTAGCATCGGACGCTCCGATGACCTCGACCAATGGTCGGTAGAGAAACAAGGAGGTGGGAAGAACTGAGGTAAGGGGGAAGAGGAGGTTAGAGACAGGGGGCAACAAAAGGGTGCTATGAAGGTGGGGGGTGAGAGAGACAGTGGGAAAAGAAAATGCAGGGAATCGAAAAGAGATGGGGGCTAAGCAACATGTTTTTTTTTTTCACCTGTGTTTTTGGTTTTCCCGCTCCGCTCGCCAGTCCTTTTACATCCGCGTCTTTGTGAAAATATTGTATCCCAACCCGTACACCAAACGTTGCTGTTTTTTTTTTCACCATGTTTATTTTACGCCGCCCCCATTATTTTTTTTTTTACTGACACCCCGTGGGTTAAACCCCCTCTTGTCAGCCCGGTGTTACAGGGACATCGGACGCTGGGAGCGTCCGATGCAACCACAGCGGACGGCGTCCGATGTGGATTTACCCTCTCTGGAACCTCTATGCATGGCCATCGGACGCTGGCCCACAACGTCCGATGCCTGCGTCCGATGCGGCCTCCAGTTCACGCTCACGTGAATAGTGGCATGGGCGCGTCCGATGCCATGCACCAGACTAAACCCTAGTCGGGGTGAGCATCGGACGCGTCCGATGCTCACCTAGCCAGCGTCCGATGCCCATACCAGGGGCAGACTCAACTCGGATCGCGACGCGGCCAAAACGACTTTTGATCCTCTCGACTTAAGGCATCTCTCTGAGCTACCTAGGGCTATGAAATAACAAGTGTGCACCACACCTACCTCAATAGTCTCATCTAGGTCAAGCTACTGATTTACGCTCCCCTTTATAGTCGACCAAAGGAAAAACAAAGACCTAAGACTACCTAAGTGTCCTCCAACACCATATGACACTTAGCCTAGTCTACCACCGTCTTCGTCGTCCGTCCTTTGAAAACCGAAACGATATCCATCGCCAGGGGACATGAACTCCATATACCCGTATCGTCGCCATTACCGTGACCTAACTCAATCCTATTTCTGCAAAACACACGTTAGTCACAGTAATCTTGTGTTTCATCCAATCACCGAAACCACTAGGGGCCAAGATGCGTTCAGTAACGTCTCTAACATATATGCATTCCCGAATATCACTTTGACCACTTTATAAGGACCCTCCCAGCTTGGCGACCATTTGCCAAACTTGTTGCTCCTCGATCCAAGCGGTAATATAGTTTTCCATACCAATTCTCCCACCTGAAACGATTTGCTTTTCACCTTTTTATTGTAAGCTCTGACAACCCGGGCTTTATCTTTCTCCATCTCCTTAAGAGCCCTCAATCTCTTATCAGTTGTGGCGGAACCGTCCTGATTATAAGAACTCAAGTACCGTCTTAGTCAAAATACAACTGACATCGACCCGTACTTGAATCCATATAACCCCGGTAGTCCGGAAATCTCGAAGGATTTCAAACATTACAACATACAGGATCACATCATTCAAGTATTACATTCGTAAGGAGACATCACAGTTAAACGAAACCGAATTTAAGCATCAGAGTGCGGAAATAAAGAGTTATTACAAAACGGAGTCTTAAAGTGCGGAAGCTTTAAATAAGTTTTGAAACACGACCACCACACACGTGGTCCGAATATAACATTGTTTAATAACTCAACTCGACTCGACTCACTCCTCCTTTTTCAGATAATGTGCCACCAACAGTCTTATTCCAGCAAAAGAAAAGGGGAAGCTTCTTGACGACCCTGCCCTAGGCCTACTCCTCATCACCCTCCACTGGGTAGAGGCAGTGCTTACAATAGCCATAATACACTTGGCCATCTGCAACAAACGGGATAAACCCTGAGTACGGGAATGTACTCAGCTAGACTTACCCGTCCAACTGAAAATAAAAGACACCAAGGGTATGCAAGACTTTTTGGTGGAGCTGGGATCATTTAGTTGCGAATAGCTCAAATTGAGGGAAGAAAATATTTAATGGTATCCGTGATTTGCCAGGTTTTAGACCTACCTCTTTATCTAGGTTTTGCACCTGATCTATTCACACACTTGAGTCTAGCAACAAAATAATATAACCTTATCCAGTTGACTTATCCATATTTTAGTTGAACCTTTAAACGTCACATGGAGTTGTATCGTGGTGAAGCTCGCCATAGTTTCCCACTAACCAGGGGAGACAGCGACTCGAATCGAATTCCAAACCAGCTGGTGAAAGACCTTTAATACCAACCCACACTTTCCCCGTCGGGTCCATGCATTGGTTAACCGCTCGATGCTTGTTCGTGGTGGTAATCGTCGCGACTCACAGCACGGACCACCCAATTGGAACTATACGATGGTCATTCCGCGGCAGATCGTGTTTCCATACTAGAGGGTGCGACACGGGTTGAGACCGGCCCGAACAGCTTCTAACCGGCTTTGGGGTCGATGATTACGACACTGACATATCCCCAAGTAAAAGGGCGCGTTCAAAAATGAACGAGGGCCAACATCGATACAAACCTACACGATCCAACGGACGGACTGCCCCAAGTTTCCAAACTTGTGCTTTGCCTTCCAGTTGACCGTATTTCATTACTACTCAGGTTCTTTTCCACGATAGCAAATATAGCCAACCGTGATCCAGTAAACACCCACCAGAGGTATTACAGGAACATCCTTAATTACTACTTTTATTAAGCAGACTAAGCAATTCTATAGTATGAAAGTAGCAGGGTAACAAGGCAGGTATAACAATAATTCAAGGAAGGATAATGCAGCAATTAGGAATCAATCAACTCCTATACCTAATGCATCACAATATAAAAGTACTCAATTGAATTAATTATAAATAATAGGAGGCTTAAAATGCTCCGGGGCTTGCCTTGAGAGAAGACCGAGGCCTCGTGAGCGGGGCACTCGGGCAAGTTAGTTTCCTGCGCGGGGTCGGCCTCCTTGGTGCCGGGCAGTTCCGGAATCTCCTGCTCGACGCTTGCTTCCTGCTCCGGGTCGGGCTCCTGAACTGTCGATCCTATTGCATGCGGTGAATTAAATTATTAATGCGGGGTGTGAGATATGGTGGTATGAATGTAAACATTTTCTTGCAAACCAACAAAGCCAACTTGTTGAACCACTTTTGACATTGAGGAAAACTACTTAATTACCACATAAAACAAAGTCATTATTTCCACTATTTCCTATTTATTAAATCGAAGAAACTCAAGTTTGAACTGCAAGTACATTTTTCCGAACTCAGAAAAATCCACAAAAATTCCAGAAGGTAACTAACAATAACTGGACTTCACTGCCCAAATTCCAGCAAGAGATAAAATACATAACAGCAGGTACAAAAAGATGAAATAAACTGCTCAAAAGATGTTTTGAACTAACTTTTCACGTAAAAAGTGTCAAACAGCAGGTTTCATATTTTTCCTAGCTTTACCTACTTATAACCACTCTACTGCCGAAAATTCACTGCCAAAGCATAAACACATAAACCTACACAAAATAAACAAATTTACTCCAGATTAAACCATTTGAACTACAACCTTGCTGGAAAAGGGTGTTATACTCATTTTCATATTTTTCTCAGATTCTACTCCACATTTCATATTTATCAAAAAAGTTTCATGAACAGAAACATTATATTCTTTTCTACATTATTTCCTAAGAAAACACATAAAAGCATATTTGTACAGCAACTTCATATTTTTCCATATAACAACCTATGCTTAATATTTTTTCTAGCTGGAACATCACACACAGAGACTGCACAAAATTTCCCATATTTTATTTTCACATATAAAACACCTTAACACTTATTCCAAGAAAACAACCAAAAAGATTTTAAGCCCTAACAGACACTTTTTCTACATAAACTGTGCCTCATACATTTTTCACAGGCATTGAACATGATAAGAAACCGACACAAATTTTGTTATGAATTAATTCGACCAGAAAACATATAAATCCATTTATCTCAACAAAAGCACATAAACTGGATTAAATAAAAACAGTAATATAAACTTCTACCAAAAATACTTTCATATTTTCCCATGATGTATCCACTCATGAACAAGCTAACAAAACTGAAAACACTTCATTTGGACTTTTAAATCGTGCTACACAAAAATCACAAGCTTTCCTGGAAATTAAAACAAAAAGGAAAAACATTTGAATCTTCCTGGCCTGGCTTCGTGGACTTGGTCCATAGACCGGGTGAGACTGACGCGTGGGTCCGCATGGTCAACGGGGCCCAGCGGTCAGAGAGAGCAAGGCAGGGGAAGGGGTTGACCGTGCAATTCTCGCCGGCGGTGCGACCGGGTTCGGTGTGTTCGCCTCGACGAGGCGGATCGACCGGTGGTGATGGTTTGGTCAGTGCGCGGCCATAGCTCGCCGGCGGCGAGCAATGGCGGATGAGGGTGGCGGTGGTGCTCGGCTAGGCCATCTCCGGCGGTCGCCGGCCAAATTGACGTGTGCGCTGTGCTTTGTGAACCCTAGGGAGCCAAGTGAGTGGGTTGGATTCGCTCGAAAGGCTCCAGAGGAGCTTGGCCTCGAGTGAAGGTCGCGGCAGCGCTCATGGCGCTCGGCCAGGTGAGAGAGAGAGATGGGGAGCGGTAGCGACCTAGAAGAGGGGTGTTCTCACCTTGCCTTCGCTTGGTGAGGCTCGTCGAGGAAGAAGGGGCTCGACGGAAGCTCAGTTGATGAGGAACGACGATGCGGGCTCCTCGGTGGCGAACGGTGGCCGACGGAGGCACGGCGTGTTTCGGTGTCGGGGCTGGTCGGCCGGTGGTGGGAGCGTGCGCACCGCGTGTGCAACGATGAGGCGGAGCGGTGTAACACCCTAGGTGTTAAGCAACCCTAAGTGCATAATTTGACATCTCATGAGCATAAAGCATCATCTTTTCATGTTGCATTCTTTCTTTTGTTAAGTGTCATTTCATGTGACCTTTTGTGATGCTATGCTTGATTGAATGCTTGTGTGTCTTGTTTGTGGAGTGTTTAAGTCTCCTTAGTAGTTGAACCTTGTTAAGGAGTCAAAATGAAGCTAGGTTTATGTTGGTCATGTTGGCTAACCAAGTCTCTAACCCTAGTTGCCTTAATAGAGCCCTAGGAGTCCTTTTGTTTGACTAACTAAGACCTTCTTGATAGAAGCTTTGCATGGCTGTGGGCCCTTAACCAAAAGTGTGTAGAATTTAGAGTAGAACAAAAGTTGTTTAAGGCCCAACTCATGAAAATGAGTTTAACAAGGTGTTTTGGGACCCACAAGGCAGATTTGAGGGAGTTTAGACGTAGAAAATTCTCTAAGTCCTAACTGCCCAAAACAGTTTCATCTAGCCATCTTTGGAGCTTTCTCGGGAGCAATCTAGGCCGAACCAAAGATCAATCTTGTAACCAAAGTGGTAGTCGGTATGTAGCTCTAAGCAATGGAGCAAGTGGTTTAGCTTTTCATCAAATGGATTAGAAGTTAATCGCGCTCAAAGTTTGGCCGTCAGTCGGCCTGATGGCACTGAATCGGGCCGGGTCGTGCCGTGCCGGCGCGCGCGCGCGGCGTCGTGGCCGACAGCGCCAGGACGTTGCCGCCGCGTGGCGCTCGACGGCCGGCCAAGCCAGCGTCCGCGCGCGGCGTGGCAAGCATGCCTTCGCCCTCGCCCTGTCCGAACCCACTCCTCCCTCCATTCTGTTCCCCGCGCTCGCGCCTCTCTCTCGCTCTCTGCTCTCGCCGGCGTTCGAGCGGGAAAAAGGGGAGAAAGCAAAGCGCCGCCGCCGTTCACCGCCGCCGCCCGCCGAATCTCGGCGAGCGATTACTCGCTCCACCGTGCGCCGCCGTCCAATTCCTCTCGCCAGTTCCTCCGCCCTGATCTCCTCTTTCTCCGGTAAGGGTTGGTTTCCCCTCTCTCCCTCTCTAGCTGCCGGAACAGCGGACGCCATCCGCAAGCTTCCGCCATGGCCGCCACTGTGACCTTCACGTGGACCGGTCATCTCCGGCCATGCTACCCTGAGCTGAGCCATGTTCTAGTCTTCTCTACCGTCGTAGTAGCTTAGAGTCAGATGGAGACCTCTCTCGTGTCCTGAGTTCGCCGGACCGCGGGCCAGTCGCGCTGTGTCCGCCATGGACCGCCGCCGTGCATCGCGCCGGACAATGCCGGGGATGCCGAAGCCCGGGAGTTGCTCCAATAGGTCACTTGTGACTTGCTTAGGCTAGTGTTAGTCTCGCCGAGTCGCAAGCCGCCGGGAAGAGTTCCGCCGCCGAGTCGCCAGAGCCGCCGCTCCGCCATGGCCGCCGTCGAGCTTGCTCCGGTATCCCTCTGTCTCAGCGAGTCGGTTAGTTGTGTTCGCCTCGCAAACCCGCACCCAGTAATCGTCTCCGTGTCGCCAGAAGTGTCGCCGTCGACGAGCTAGGGCCGGTCAACGACCACGGCGCAAAACTCCGCCGTTGACCGCCGAGCCTGACCTCGCACGGTAACGTGCCGAGCCTGGCCTCGGTAGCTTGGTCGCCCTGACCAGCGGGCCCCGACTGGCAGCAAGAAAGAAAGAAAGGGAAGCGTTTGGGTGCCGTAGGCCTCGGTAAGCCGGGCGTGCCGAGCGTTTGCCTCGAGCCTCGGCTAAGTCACCGAGCCTCGGTTGAGTCAGTAGCCTCGGCCGAATCGGTTGAGTGTGTTTGAGCCTCGGCCGAGTCGCGCCGAATGTGCCGAAGGCTTGCCTCGAGCCTCAGCCGAATCGCGCCGGGTGTGCTGAGCGTTTGTCTTATGCCTCGGCCGAACCAAGTTGGAGTCCGTACGTTTAGGTTTGAGTTTCCTTTTTAGTTTGTTTTTGCAGAATTATGTAATGGCTTCAAAAATTCCTACAAGGCTCATTTTAAGTCGAAATCCTGTGAAACAAATTTTGTTAGGTCAAGCATGTTTAGATCTATCAGTGAAAACTGTTAAATGCATTTTTGGTGATACTTTTATGTGTAGATTTATTTAATTTAGAAAAGTGCTGATAACTTGGTAAATGCATAACTAATTATATATAAGTCAGAAAAATGTGATTCCAGTTTTGTTAGGTTTGTATGAATGTGTAGTTTTAGAGAAAAATATAATATGAGGTTGTTCTGTGAATTAATTTGGCAGTAGCTTTTAAAATGCTTAAATGTCGTTTCCTTGTTTATTTTGTAGTAATTAAAATATGAGGAATATGAACCTGAGAATTTAAGCACATTGCTCTTATGCTAGGAAGTTCAGTAGAAAAATAAGAAATCTTTTGTTTGACACTTTTTGCTAGGGTGTGTAGTTCAAAGCACCTTTCCATAATAGAATTTGTCTTTTTTATAGAGGATGAAGTCTAGGTCCAAATGGGATGAAATTTGGACAGAGGGTTAGATTAAGTATTATTGATCTCCAGTAATTTTTATAGGTTTTTGTGAAGCTGTCTAGGATAGGTTACTGTTATGGGCCTATTTAACTAGATTTAATTCTACAAATAATTAGAGGGTAATAAACCCGTTAAGCAACTTTGATGCGGTGACAACAAGACTTGGTAAGTAGTATGTCGAATTAAATAAGTGAGTAGCAGTAGATGACATGTGCTTATCTCCTGAATGGTTACTCCATGTTGCATCACCATGCATCCCATGTGCATTCATGTTGTTCATTCATGTACCGCATCATGCAGGATCGGTAGTGGAAGCCCAGGAGACGCCGGAGGAGCAGCGTCAGGAGGAGACACCCGAGGAGGGGATCCCGGAAGGAGACGCTGAAGACCTGCCGGAGTGCCGTGATCACCGCCCCGCCGACTTCGAGCGAGGCAAGCCCCGGAGCATTCTAACTCCTACGGTTTGCAAATGTTTCTAATTAACCTGATGATGGATGTTGCATTAGGTTATAGGAATTGATTGCTACCGTTGATGCATTATTACTTATCCTTGTCCACCTGCAAATATTACCTTGTTATCCCTGATAAGTCTAGGCTCGTTTATGCTTAGTCTGCTTAGACCGGTAAAAGTCGGGTGATTTCCTGTCTCCCGCATATAGGTGGATACTCATCATGTTTAGCATTGTGCTATCATGGAGATAACCATGTGATAATTAATTTGAGACCGGGCGGGATGTAGGAGCAGCAGGACATGGGTTCTGTGTGCTAGTAGTCTCCCGTCTGTGTCGATCAGGAACCGACGAAGGCACACCTCAGTCATTTTGAACGCGTCAATCACTTAACGGAGCAGGTGCGGGTACCTCCCATGAAGCCGAGTAAGGTTTTTCGAGCCGGTGACGGAGATGTTGACGCCTAACACCCAGGGCCTCAGATGTACCGTGGGCAACTATTCTGATCGACCTGGCATGGTCCGAGGGCAGGCAGGGCCTGATCGACCTGGCATGACCGTGGGCAGTTAATAGCTTGAGCGACCTGGCATTGAGATAACCCCCGGTGTAGAAGGGCCCATGACCGTCCCGCGTGTTGTGTTCTTGAACCTCCTGAAGTGGTCGCCAACGGCCACCTGGCAGGGTGTGTCGGGCGAGTGTGCGGCATTTTTATCCCCAGCTGGTAGGAATCGATTATAATCGCCATCGCTCCTGGTTAGTGAGTAACTTGACTGAGCATGTGTTACCGTAGTAATATATGGAATTAATGATGGTTATGGTTGATGAATCTGAAAGGCTATTGATGAAATAGTCACTCTTGCTTGAATAAGTAGTCAAGTGTTTGCTCTAGATCAGGTGCAAATCTAGATAATCAGGCTGATTACATAAAAGTGACTGCTAATGCTCTAATGATGATTAGTTAATAATAAAGTGCTTTTATGCAAAAAGGTAAGTGTGGCCAACCCCAGATACAGCCTTGCATAATCCTTGGTGTCGGTTATTTCTGGTTTATGGCGGGTAAGTCTAGCTGAGTACCTTCTCGTACTCAGGGTTCTATCCCTTGTTGTTGCAGATGGGCAATGCTTCTTCGGCTATTGCGAGAACTGTCTGTACCCCATCGAGGGCAGTGACTAGACCATGGGCATGGTCAACTCTTATCTTCCCTGATGCTTTTGTGGACCGATCAAGCATATGGCACTGTATTGTGAACTAAGGACTTGTGTTTCAAAACTATGTTGCTTCCGCTTTTGAATTCAAACTATGGTTTGTAATAACTGTTGAACTCCGATGTATTTGAACTATGTGCGAACTGAATGTACCTTGTGGGCATGTACGCTAATCTATTACGATCTTGGTTAAAGTTGAATGACTTGAAATCCTTCGAGATTTCCGGACTACCGGGTTTGTACGAGCTTAAGTACTTGTAATCTCTGTGAAAGCAGCGATTCGGTGCTTAATCTGGTGCAAATTGGTCGGTTTTGTTACAAGCGGCGTGCGGAGGGAATCGGAGGGAGGTGCGTCGACGTGTCCGGAACGGCGAGGGGAGGCTTGCGGCGGCGGATGGTGGCGAGCAGTGCGCTCGGCTCGGGCTCGTGCGGTGCGGTGAGCGAGAGCGAACGAACTGGCAGATGAGGGAGAGGAGGAGTGCGGTGCGTGGCGTTTTTGCCCTCGGGCTCGGCCGGTCGTGGCGCGGCCCCGGCGGTGCGGTGAGCGAGGCGGCAGGCGCTAGCGTGCACGCGGCGAGCGGGCGAGCAGCGCGGCAGACGAGGCGCACGCAGAGAGGGCAAGCAAGATCGCTTGCATGCGCGGGCGAGAGAGGATCGCGCAGCGAGAGGCGGGAGCGGATTTTGCGCAGGATTCGGCGGCCACGCGGCGATCGGGGCCGGCGTACGGCGCGGCCATGTCGGCCTGACGCGGCGCGGCGCGCGGGCGGGGGCGAGCGGCGCGCGCGTGGTCCGGCGCGGCGGGTGCAGCGCGGGAGCGGGCTGGCGCGGCGCTGGCTGGGCCGAAAGGCCAAGTGGGTCGGAAATAGGGCGCGGGAGAAAAAGTGTTTTCCTTTTTCCTTTTTCCAAAAACTTTTCAAACTTTGACCATTCAAAACAGTTTTAAAAACTCCAAACTAGGCTTTGACCCAAAAATAAAAGTTGCTCAAAACAATTTTATCTACCACTTTTGAAATGACCCACGATTTTCTCGATGGGAAATCCGCAGATACATCATAATGTGATAGTCCAAAAAGTCTCAAACCACCACATTATCATTATTCAGTTGTTACCCTAGTTCATACAACGCGATAGTACAGATTTACAAATCATTACATCACATGGGAACACCACCTAGTACAAACTATGTCGGTAACGCACACCTATCGACGCTGGAGTCGGCGTAGAGCGTCGGCGAGTGAAGGCTCCTCCTTCACGGGCATCATCAAAGTTGTTGTAGCAGCGGGCGAAGACTCCGTCTTCGTCTTCGTCTTCTCATCCAAACTCGCGTATAGGAACGAGGCTTCCTAGTCCATCTAGCTTCCACCATCGTCGCGGTAGAAGTCGTCCAACCTGTCGTTAATTTTCAGTACGGTTTGTACTGGCCACATTTTCCCATCCTATGCTTGCATTTGCTATGTGGTATGTGGAATGCAAGGGTAGAGCAAAGGAATCTATTTATGGATGTAGTTTTCCTATGCGTGTAATCAATATTTTATAAATATATAATCATCAAGTTTTAATCCAAATACTCGGCCACATGGCCTTCCATTCGGTCATCGACCGATCATCCGGCCACACGGCCATCCATCCATCCATCCACACATCCACACATCTCACCACACTCTCACTCTCTAGGCGACAAGGACGACTCCCACTCGTACCTTGCCTCAACGGCCAGCGCCGGACCTATCAACCCAGGGGGAGGAGAAGAAAAGACACCTCTCGCTAAGTCCGAGGGAAACTGAGCACCATAGTGTTGTCCATGACCGTGGACACGGCTATACGTATAGATCGATCGACTCTGCAGAGCGTGTACGCCTGGAACCACAGGTTAGCTATCCTCGACGATCCGGCTCGTCTAAGCTGATTCCGAACTTCCCCCTAATCCGCAACGATGACATCCTACCACTCAGCCCTGGGGCACCCCGGTGGAAATCCACCATAACGCTGAGACTGTGAGACGTGGATCCTGGCGTACCAAATAAAACACCACGTTGTCTTAGGAGGGTGTGGGTCTTCAGCCCTTACCTCCCTACACTTATCACCTTCCAGCCTAGCAGTAATGGCATCGTTTTGCCCAGGGGGTAGGAACGGTTCCCGCCCATACAAGAACAAGTGGTGCGCACGAAGGTACTATGGTCTGATCACCCCAGCGCAATAAGTCCTAAGGACTGGACAGGATATCTCCTCCTCGGGGCTTCCAATCGCCCCCGTGCTGACACAGCACCTCTATCCCGAGGATTCGTCCCACGAAGACACTCCTCCCCAGGACCTCTTCTCAAGATCACAATGTACCCGCCACAGGTACTCCCCAGGGAATGCCCAGGTCACATTCCCTCGGCAAGACTCGCCACCGGACTCGTCGTAGATCTTGTCCAATCGACTCAACCCTCACCACACGCACCCAAGACACACGCCGAGATCTCCCCAAGTCATCATCCCGTTATCACGGCACCACGTGCCTTAGCCACCCACAAACAACATCCACCAAGCATCACATCACAGATATAATGCGTAGTAGAAGTGAGTAGCAAGTATATATAGTAAGCGGTGTCTAGCCTAACAGCGGGTGTGCAGGGGAAAGGGTTGCGTCAAGGTATAGGCTTCACAAGCAATCTAACATGCAACCTATCACAGTTCATTTGTAAATAGTAAAGCGCTAGCAGCTACATTATTGCATGTCTAATAGGATTCTACGAGGTTGGATGGGTTGTGGCACCTGTTACGTTGTTAGCCCGAGATCTCTGATGTCCTTATAGCTGTTCTCCTCGGGTCCTGGTGTCGTCCTCGGTCTCCTCCAGCGGGTTCCATATCGGCCAACGTTGCTCCTGACGCAACTACCTCGCGAGACCGGCAAACAAGACAAAAGGGGCAAATCAAAACACTGACGCGACAGCTAGACTCGAAAAGACTCGAAGGACACTAAACTGAGAAAGGACTCAGCCCTCGCGGAGGACATCCGATCCTCGGGCTTGAAGGGACGAGGGAGCGGATGCTTGCTAAGAATAAGCTCGAGTCACAACCTAGCTCGTACTTCCCGGGCTGACTGAGTCGACCTGTACGGCTCGAGTAAAATGGTTGAGACCCGATCCCGACTTAAGCAAACATCACACAAAATTAGGATTAGCCCTCACGAAGCGAGTTCGTTTTCCTCGGGCCCAAAGAGGCGAAGGAGAAACTCGACTAAGCACATCTATGACATGTTCTCGGTGTAAATGTTTTCCTACGGTCGATCGAGTCGACTCGCACGGAACCAAGATCATGACATGGACCTTAGCTTTGCCAACTAAAACGAGGGTCCGGTCTTTGATCCAATCGTCACGGTTAAGGACGGGATCGAATAGAGCGGCCAACAGGGGAAGGGGGTAGTCCTGATCTCTTGCTCGATCCATACGCCATGGTAATCGACGAGAACCGAGAAGAGAGAACAGAACAAGAAGGAAAAAGAGAAGCAAGGGTAGTCTCACTTCCTTCTATGCACACGCCATGGCAAGACGGGCATCGAAGGGAGCGACATACCGAGAACACAAGCACTTAAACCACGCGTAGGGTACCTCGCTCGTGTGCACTAAATGGCACTAGACGTTCCTAGAATCTGCAGCGGTGCGGTTGTCACCGCGAGGATCTAGGAGCGCTTCGGTCTAGAATGGGTACACACATATAAGGGCTCAAGTGCGAAGAAGCAAAAGAAGAAGTAAAACGGGGATCCACCTTCCTTTGATCCACATGCCATAGTAGTAGACGGGAATCACAGGAATGGGATGAAGAAGCAAGACTATTACATAAACACGACCAATATGCAAAAGAGACAGACTAAAGACGGGGAACTTGGTTCCATGGGTACTTCGATCCACGGTCATTGCATTTGACAGGGATCAGAGTGACGGGAAACAAAAGGAGATCGATCCACACCTTACTGGATCGACGGAGATCGAAATAGAAAGAAGAAAAGAAAAGAGCGCCCACATTCACTCGACCGACACGCCATGGTGAGGGCGGTGGACGAAGAATTAGAGACACTCATCCTATGCCAATTCGTAGGGCACCACGTCCTCTGTGCAACTAAACCGGCACAAGGCTATTCTCACGGCTCGTAGCGGTGCGGTTGTCACCGCGAGAGTCGGAGGAATGCTATGGTCGAGGTGGTGCAAGCATACGAGGTGGCTAGGACAGAAGCACGACAAAAATAGGTGAAGCCCGTTGGTCATGGCGAGGCAACTCGCGGCCATGAGCTTCACCCAAACGAGTTGGCACTCGTCGTTCCACGATCGTCGTTACCCATTCCTTCTCCCACTAGACTAGGTCACGAAGGGCTATCGTGTGCGGGTAATATCTGCATCGATATCGCTTCCGATATCAAGCCCATAGTGGCCACGTCTTAGGGCTTAGGATAGGAGCTGACGCTCGTGTCGCAACGGAGCCAACCAAACCCACAACAATGACTAAAACTACGAGGGGCGAGTTACGCTCAACGTTACGACCACGACAGGACGAACCCACGATCACAACGTCCGAGCGAGGGACGATCCCTCGACCGGCTCGAAGGCACGGTTCACAAACAAAACAAACAAGGACCAGCTGGAAGGCACGGTCAACCACCGACAACAAACACACGTATACGACCAACGCAAAAGAGTAGCACATATCCATAGCGATAGAAAAATAGACCAGCGCGAAGGCACGACACAGGCAAGTATAGTTCATATGATAAAGTGTGAACGACAAGGTATGAAGATGATGAAATAATAAATGAGAGTTGTGTCGACGTCGAGGGCGGCGTCGACGGGGTTTTCCAAAGGTTCGACCTTGGGCGGCGAAATGGCCGGGCTTCAGCGAGCGGCTCCGAGGCAGCAAGCGTAACCTTGGCCGAACTGCAGCACGCCGTCGACCGAACAGCGGCGCGCGGTCAACTAATCAGCAGCGCACGCCTTGGCCGAACGTGGCGGTGACGGGCTACGCGGCAGCAGGCGTCCGGGAGGTGGCGCAGCAACGACGGACAACACGATGAAGTCCTGCGATAGTTTAAGTCACGGCACGAAGGCCGGTCTCAGGTATTGACGATGGTGAGGACAGAAAAGGAGACAACTTGGGTTCTGATGTCTCACCGGCAGTGGAGAGGAAGCTCCGGCGTGGTGGTTCTGTAGGCAGCCAGTGCAGTGTGGCTTTCGGCTGTGCTGACGGCGCCGGTGTCCTGCTGGTCGCCAGCAGCGTGGCCGGGCGCTCGTGGAAGGCACGTTGCAGCCGGGCTTCGATACACGAATTGGATCGTATCTGGGTTGCCACGTGGTGAGGGTATGCATGTTAAGCGTGTTTGATCTAGACAAGGCTAGGTGTCGTGCGGCAGGCGCGCTTTAGATTAGTTAGTCATGCTGATGCTTGTATGTTCAATCTCCATGGACCCCAACTCGGGTGTACAATCGAGATTGGTTAAGTTTTTAACTCATATATAATACATCATGCGAGTGACGATTCTCATGCAAAGTGTTCGGCAACCTGTATTCATGTGACTCTGTTCATATTGCCGAATAATCTTTAAACCTGTTGGCAGATAGCTTTCCTAGCTATATGTCGTCGCAAGTGGCTTAGGGGCCGTACATCTTGGAACGTCTGGTCTACCCGGCCACGTTCCAGCTTTGTATTAACAGTTTACTCCCTTGTTAGTTGCAGGTCAAACTGACTGGCACGCACCGGACTTCTGAACACCTGGGCCACGATTGAAGCCAGCTTCTCCGGCTTGCCGTGTGCCTGGCGCAGAACGCCACTTTTTGCGCCAAACACACTTTTGGCACGCCGGTGGACCAACACTTTTTCTGCAGCAATGGTCGAAGTCACTGAAGCCGAGGCCAGCAACAAGGCGGGGCTGTGCAGGTGCAGCTCACGAACTACCCGACGAGTACAGAGAGCAGGTGGAGGAGCTTGTGCCGAATTCCAGGCCAAGTGCTTAGAAGCCTTTTCCAAGAACAAGAGCGGAAAGGTTCGCCGTCTGCACGATCTGCCGAAACCCGTCCAGCCCAACCCGAATGATCCGGGGAAAGCAGAGGCAGGGTTGAAATGTGCTACATATGATCAACGAAGCTGTCTCTAGTGCCATCGGTCGCATGCATGGGGCGTTTCTCCAAACCTTCCGCACCTCATGATCGCCCAATTCGGCCCCAAGGCCGATGAAACTTATGGAGGCCGAGTTTGGCACTATAGCAGGACCACATCTTTTCCAATGCCGAATCACCTCAAGGGGGGAGAGCTGCGGTGAGGGAAGGAGACCCGCCTAAGGCTCAATCGAGGAGGGATGACATTCAAGAGAGCACACAGCCAGAGGGCCAGTTGCCGACCATGGGTCAGTTCACGTTCGGCGCTAAGGGTCAGCGCGCCAGAGTCAAACACGCAAGATCTCCCCGCGAACCTACAGGCTCATAAGGACTACTATGGAACGGGTACCATGAGATGCTTGAGCTCACACATAGAGGGTGCCCCACATCCAGGATACGGGAAGCCGACGCCGAGAAAACCGCTGACTCTAAGTCGATGTCATGCTAGAGAGGATGGCAGATATGATGACAGCGCACTTTCGGCCTGAAGCCTAAGGGACTTATATGCACAGATCTCCGTTCTCCCGAATGGTTCCACCGTGTGGCTCTTACCCCCAGAGTCAAGGGTGCCGACAGACATGTCCAAGTTCTCCAGCTTAGACGACACTAGCAACGGTGGAGCACATCAGTCGCTATATCACTCCAGCTTGGGGGTAGTATACCGAGGATGCCTTCAGGGTTCGGTACTTCCCGTCTTCGCTCACTGGGCCGGCGTTCGCTTGGTTCACGTTCTGCCACCGGGCTCTATTCCTTGGGCAGACTTGGAAAAGAAGTTCCATACCACTTTCACAGGGCACCAGGAGAAGAAGCTGGTGGACATCATGTATGTGCGCCAGAGGAGAATGAGACACCGCAGGACTACCGCGCAGGTTTAGGGAAGTCAAAAAGCAGTGCTTCGGCATTGTACACTGCCGGACGACCAGCTTACACAAGGCCGTGCGGGCCATGCTCCAAAGCATCAGAGACAAGCTCTTCGGCCAGGAGTGTCGAGACCTGGGTCTCTCTTTCGCCGGCGAATGAAATGATATCCAGGCGTAAGGCTCCGGAGGGGAAGGCGCTTCCAGAGGGACAATGTCCGGTCAGCAGATTGTATTCAAGCTTTCCTGACAAGCCGATGATATTCCGATGCCGAGATGATGAGGTGGCCGCCTGTGCAGAGTTTCAACGTGGGCAAAGAAGACCCAGGCCAACAAGCAGTGGCTGCGCCAGAGAAAGGGGCATACGACTCGCACGTCACCAAGGCCGACAAACTCTTCGATTTTGATTGACGAAGGGAGAGCAGGCTAACCCCCGGTCACCCGATGCTAACGTCATGGGGAAGCGCAAAGACAAGAATATGCGTGCTTCCACAAAACACTAATACTCATTTATTAATGATTGCCGCTGTATAGGAACACGGAATCCAGAAGGCCATCCAGGGATGTGGCACATCAAATTCAAGGCACGATCGAAGACGATTGCCAAACCCTTCGCCCAGAAAAATCAGTGTCGATCTCAGGTGAAACTGTAGCCCGGAGGATCCCAAAGGCAAGGGCAGGGTCAGGCCTCACTCAACAGGGGTCGCGGAGTCTGGCAGTGGATCACGATCGGCAAATCACTGTGATGAGCTCCGGCAGCACGCCCAAGTGCGGATACCGAGTACGCAAGGACGAGTCTTCAGGCGCAAAGGGGGGGCCATCACAGAGATCTCCCTGAAAAGTGGCGCGGCACAAGGCAAAAGGAGAGAAAGAGAGAGGCGTCTCTAACCGAAGGAAAAAGGGAAGCTAACGGGGGGGAGCAGAGCATCGCGCGAATGACGATTAAAACAGGGAGCACCCGGGTTATCGTCTGTTCTGAGGAAGGACGGAGAGCTTACCACAGGAACAGGCCCATCGCTGGGAAGGCAAGAAGCGCGCCAAGAGGGGAGGGAGCAAGCTCACTGGGGCTGTCCGTTCTTCCGCCATTGCTGGAAGAAGGCTTGAAAAGGAAACTGGCCTGCCGTCAAAAACTTGACCCCGAAGCAGCATCAGTGTACCAGGGGGTATAGGCAGGATCGGGTTCACACCGCCGTCCAGTCCATGAAAGGTTGTGGGAGCACGCCATCCCCCAATGCCGATCGCGGCTACTCTAAAAATGAGGAGCCCGGGTCGGCAAGCCAAAGAGGTGCCCGACCCGGAGTGGGGCATCACCGGGACGACAGCGAGGAGGTACAGCCCCGCCCATATTATAGGGGCAAAAGGGCAATAATGTGCCCCACCAGGGATCAGGAAAAAGCCAGAAAAGGAGATGTGCAACGCCTCCGGAAATAGGGAAGTTGGAAGAAAGAAGAAGCCGCCAGGTGGGAAGAAGAAGCAAGAGTGGCGCAGAAGGAAAAAAGCAGGCACAATGGCAACAAAGGCACCGGCGTGGCATGACTTTCTTCCGTCCCCTGGAATTCATGGATCCAATCGGCCTAGGGGGACACAGGGACGAAGCGCGTTCGGACTCCGATGAGGCAGAGAACAACGAGCTCGGGCAAGCTCGGTTGTATCGAAGGAAAGCATTGACAAGCAAGCTAGCATCGGCATTTGAAGCCGTTATATGTCAAGGGGTACGTCAACGGAAAGCCGCTAACCAAGATGTTTGTTTGTCGATGGCGGTGCCATGCGATCACATCATGCTACGCCACTCAGAAAGCTGGGCATGAACGAGTATGAAGATCTGCTCAAAACGGACATGATACCCGGACTTTGCCGGGCAATCCCTCTGACACTCGGGGGCCTGATGGCACTGAATCGGGCCGGGCCGTGCCGTGCCGGCGCGCGCGCGGCGTCGTGGCCGACAGCGCCAGGACGTTGCCGCCGCGTGGCGCTCGACGGCCGGCCAAGCCAGCGTCCGCGCGCGGCGTGGCAAGCATGCCTTCGCCCTCGCCCGTCCGAACCCACTCCTCCCTCCATTCTGTTCCCCGCGCTCGCGCCTCTCTCTCGCTCTCTGCTCTCGCCGGCGTTCGAGCGGGAAAAAGGGGAAGAAAGCCAAGCGCCGCCGCCGTTCACCGCCGCCGCCCGCCGAATCTCGGCGAGCGATTACTCGCTCCACCGTGCGCCGCAGTCCAATTTCCTCTCGCCAGTTCCTCCGCCCTGATCTCCTCTTTCTCCGGTAAGGGTTGGTTTCCCCTCTCTCCCTCTCTAGCTGCCGGAACAGCGGACGCCATCCGCAAGCTTCCGCCATGGCCGCCACTCGTGACCTTCACGTGGACCGGTCATCTCCGGCCATGCTACCCTGAGCTGAGCCATGTTCTAGTCTTCTCTACCGTCGTAGTAGCTTAGAGTCAGATGGAGACCTCTCTCGTGTCCTGAGTTCGCCGGACCGCGGGCCAGTCGCGCTGTGTCCGCCATGGACCGCCGCCGTGCATCGCGCCGGACAATGCCGGGGATGCCGAAGCCCGGGAGTTGCTCCAATAGGTCACTTGTGACTTGCTTAGGCTAGTGTTAGTCTCGCCGAGTCGCAAGCCGCCGGGAAGAGTTCCGCCGCCGAGTCGCCAGAGCCGCCGCTCCGCATGGCCGCCGTCGAGCTTGCTCCGGTATCCCTCTGTCTCAGCGAGTCGGTTAGTTGTGTTCGCCTCGCAAACCCGCACCCAGTAATCGTCTCCGTGTCGCCAGAAGTGTCGCCGTCGACGAGCTAGGGCCGGTCAACGACCACGGCGCAAAACTCCGCCGTTGACCGCCGAGCCTGACCTCGCACGGTAACGTGCCGAGCCTGGCCTCGGTAGCTTGGTCGCCCTGACCAGCGGGCCCCGACTGGCAGCAAGAAAGAAAGAAAGGGAAGCGTTTGGGGTGCCGTAGGCCTCGGTAAGCCGGGCGTGCCGAGCGTTTGCCTCGAGCCTCGGCTAAGTCACCGAGCCTCGGTTGAGTCAGTAGCCTCGGCCCGAATCGGTTGAGTGTGTTTGAGCCTCGGCCGAGTCGCGCCGAATGTGCGAAGGCTTGCCTCGAGCCTCAGCCGAATCGCGCCGGGTGTGCTGAGCGTTTGTCTTATGCCTCGGCCGAACCAAGTTGGAGTCCGTACGTTTAGGTTTGAGTTTCCTTTTTAGTTTGTTTTTGCAGAATTATGTAATGGCTTCAAAAATTCCTACAAGGCTCATTTTAAGTCGAAATCCTGTGAAACAAATTTTGTTAGGTCAAGCATGTTTAGATCTATCAGTGAAAACTGTTAAATGCATTTTTGGTGATACTTTTATGTGTAGATTTATTTAATTTAGAAAAGTGCTGATAACTTGGTAAATGCATAACTAATTATATATAAGTCAGAAAAATGTGATTCCAGTTTTGTTAGGTTTGTATGAATGTGTAGTTTTAGAGAAAAATATAATATGAGGTTGTTCTGTGAATTAATTTGGCAGTAGCTTTTAAAATGCTTAAATGTCGTTTCCTTGTTTATTTTGTAGTAATTAAAATATGAGGAATATGAACCTGAGAATTTAAGCACATTGCTCTTATGCTAGGAAGTTCAGTAGAAAAATAAGAAATCTTTTGTTTGACACTTTTTGCTAGGGTGTGTAGTTCAAAGCACCTTTCCATAATAGAATTTGTCTTTTTTATAGAGGATGAAGTCTAGGTCCAAATGGGATGAAATTTGGACAGAGGGTTAGATTAAGTATTATTGATCTCCAGTAATTTTTATAGGTTTTTGTGAAGCTGTCTAGGATAGGTTACTGTTATGGGCCTATTTAACTAGATTTAATTCTACAAATAATTAGAGGGTAATAAACCCGTTAAGCAACTTTGATGCGGTGACAACAAGACTTGGTAAGTAGTATGTCGAATTAAATAAGTGAGTAGCAGTAGATGACATGTGCTTATCTCCTGAATGGTTACTCCATGTTGCATCACCATGCATCCCATGTGCATTCATGTTGTTCATTCATGTACCGCATCATGCAGGATCGGTAGTGGAAGCCCAGGAGACGCCGGAGGAGCAGCGTCAGGAGGAGACACCCGAGGAGGGGATCCCGGAAGGAGACGCTGAAGACCTGCCGGAGTGCCGTGATCACCGCCCCGCCGACTTCGAGCGAGGCAAGCCCCGGAGCATTCTAACTCCTACGGTTTGCAAATGTTTCTAATTAACCTGATGATGGATGTTGCATTAGGTTATAGGAATTGATTGCTACCGTTGATGCATTATTACTTATCCTTGTCCACCTGCAAATATTACCTTGTTATCCCTGATAAGTCTAGGCTCGTTTATGCTTAGTCTGCTTAGACCGGTAAAAGTCGGGTGATTTCCTGTCTCCCGCATATAGGTGGATACTCATCATGTTTAGCATTGTGCTATCATGGAGATAACCATGTGATAATTAATTTGAGACCGGGCGGGATGTAGGAGCAGCAGGACATGGGTTCTGTGTGCTAGTAGTCTCCCGTCTGTGTCGATCAGGAACCGACGAAGGCACACCTCAGTCATTTTGAACGCGTCAATCACTTAACGGAGCAGGTGCGGGTACCTCCCATGAAGCCGAGTAAGGTTTTTCGAGCCGGTGACGGAGATGTTGACGCCTAACACCCAGGGCCTCAGATGTACCGTGGGCAACTATTCTGATCGACCTGGCATGGTCCGAGGGCAGGCAGGGCCTGATCGACCTGGCATGACCGTGGGCAGTTAATAGCTTGAGCGACCTGGCATTGAGATAACCCCCGGTGTAGAAGGGCCCATGACCGTCCCGCGTGTTGTGTTCTTGAACCTCCTGAAGTGGTCGCCAACGGCCACCTGGCAGGGTGTGTCGGGCGAGTGTGCGGCATTTTTATCCCCAGCTGGTAGGAATCGATTATAATCGCCATCGCTCCTGGTTAGTGAGTAACTTGACTGAGCATGTGTTACCGTAGTAATATATGGAATTAATGATGGTTATGGTTGATGAATCTGAAAGGCTATTGATGAAATAGTCACTCTTGCTTGAATAAGTAGTCAAGTGTTTGCTCTAGATCAGGTGCAAATCTAGATAATCAGGCTGATTACATAAAAGTGACTGCTAATGCTCTAATGATGATTAGTTAATAATAAAGTGCTTTTATGCAAAAAGGTAAGTGTGGCCAACCCCAGATACAGCCTTGCATAATCCTTGGTGTCGGTTATTTCTGGTTTATGGCGGGTAAGTCTAGCTGAGTACCTTCTCGTACTCAGGGTTCTATCCCTTGTTGTTGCAGATGGGCAATGCTTCTTCGGCTATTGCGAGAACTGTCTGTACCCCATCGAGGGCAGTGACTAGACCATGGGCATGGTCAACTCTTATCTTCCCTGATGCTTTTGTGGACCGATCAAGCATATGGCACTGTATTGTGAACTAAGGACTTGTGTTTCAAAACTATGTTGCTTCCGCTTTTGAATTCAAACTATGGTTTGTAATAACTGTTGAACTCCGATGTATTTGAACTATGTGCGAACTGAATGTACCTTGTGGGCATGTACGCTAATCTATTACGATCTTGGTTAAAGTGAATGACTTGAAATCCTTCGAGATTCCGGACTACCGGGTTTGTACGAGCTTAAGTACTTGTAATCTCTGTGAAAGCAGCGATTCGGTGCTTAATCTGGTGCAAATTGGTCGGTTTTGTTACAAGCGGCGTGCGGAGGGAATCGGAGGGAGGTGCGTCGACGTGTCCGGAACGGCGAGGGGAGGCTTGCGGCGGCGGATGGTGGCGAGCAGTGCGCTCGGCTCGGGCTCGTGCGGTGCGGTGAGCGAGAGCGAACGAACTGGCAGATGAGGGAGAGGGAGGAGTGCGGTGCGTGGCGTTTTTGCCCTCGGGCTCGGCCGGTCGTGGCGCGGCCCCGGCGGTGCGGTGAGCGAGGCGGCAGGCGCTAGCGTGCACGCGGCGAGCGGGCGAGCAGCGCGGCAGACGAGGCGCACGCAGAGAGGGCAAGCAAGATCGCTTGCATGCGCGGGCGAGAGAGGATCGCGCAGCGAGAGGCGGGAGCGGATTTTGCGCAGGATTCGGCGGCCACGCGGCGATCGGGGCCGGCGTACGGCGCGGCCATGTCGGCCTGACGCGGCGCGGCGCGCGGGCGGGGGCGAGCGGCGCGCGCGTGGTCCGGCGCGGCGGGTGCAGCGCGGGAGCGGGCTGGCGCGGCGCTGGCTGGGCCGAAAGGCCAAGTGGGTCGGAAATAGGGCGCGGGAGAAAAAGTGTTTTCCTTTTTCCTTTTTCCAAAACTTTTCAAACTTTGACCATTCAAAACAGTTTTAAAAACTCCAAACTAGGCTTTGACCCAAAAATAAAAGTTGCTCAAAACAATTTTATCTACCACTTTTGAAATGACCCACGATTTTCTCGATGGGAAATCCGCAGATACATCATAATGTGATAGTCCAAAAAGTCTCAACCACCACATTATCATTATTCAGTTGTTACCCTAGTTCATACAACGCGATAGTACAGATTTACAAATCATTACATCACATGGGAACACCACCTAGTACAAACTATGTCGGTAACGCACACCTATCGACGCTGGAGTCGGCGTAGAGCGTCGGCGAGTGAAGGCTCCTCCTTCACGGGCATCATCAAAGTTGTTGTAGCAGCGGGCGAAGACTCCGTCTTCGTCTTCGTCTTCTCATCCAAACTCGCGTATAGGAACGAGGCTTCCTAGTCCATCTAGCTTCCACCATCGTCGCGGTAGAAGTCGTCCAACCTGTCGTTAATTTTCAGTACGGTTGTACTGGCCACATTTTCCCATCCTATGCTTGCATTTGCTATGTGGTATGTGGAATGCAAGGGTAGAGCAAAAGGAATCTATTTATGGATGTAGTTTTCCTATGCGTGTAATCAATATTTTATAAATATATAATCATCAAGTTTTAATCCAAATACTCGGCCACATGGCCTTCCATTCGGTCATCGACCGATCATCCGGCCACACGGCCATCCATCCATCCCATCCACACATCCACACATCTCACCACACTCTCACTCTCTAGGCGACAAGGACGACTCCCACTCGTACCTTGCCTCAACGGCCAGCGCCGGACCTATCAACCCAGGGGGAGGAGAAGAAAAGACACCTCTCGCTAAGTCCGAGGGAAACTGAGCACCATAGTGTTGTCCATGACCGTGGACACGGCTATACGTATAGATCGATCGACTCTGCAGAGCGTGTACGCCTGGAACCACAGGTTAGCTATCCTCGACGATCCGGCTCGTCTAAGCTGATTCCGAACTTCCCCCTAATCCGCAACGATGACATCCTACCACTCAGCCCTGGGGCACCCCGGTGGAAATCCACCATAACGCTGAGACTGTGAGACGTGGATCCTGGCGTACCAAATAAAACACCACGTTGTCTTAGGAGGGTGTGGGTCTTCAGCCCTTACCTCCCTACACTTATCACCTTCCAGCCTAGCAGTAATGGCATCGTTTTGCCCAGGGGGTAGGAACGGTTCCCGCCCATACAAGAACAAGTGGTGCGCACGAAGGTACTATGGTCTGATCACCCCAGCGCAATAAGTCCTAAGGACTGGACAGGATATCTCCTCCTCGGGGCTTCCATCGCCCCCGTGCTGACACAGCACCTCTATCCCGAGGATTCGTCCCACGAAGACACTCCTCCCCAGGACCTCTTCTCAAGATCACAATGTACCCGCCACAGGTACTCCCCAGGGAATGCCCAGGTCACATTCCCTCGGCAAGACTCGCCACCGGACTCGTCGTAGATCTTGTCCAATCGACTCAACCCTCACCACACGCACCCAAGACACACGCCGAGATCTCCCCAAGTCATCATCCCGTTATCACGGCACCACGTGCCTTAGCCAACCCACAAACAACATCCACCAAGCATCACATCACAGATATAATGCGTAGTAGAAGTGAGTAGCAAGTTATATAGTAAGCGGTGTCTAGCCTAACCGGGTGTGCAGGGAAAGGGTTGCGTCAAGGTATAGGCTTCACAAGCAATCTAACATGCAACCTATCACAGTTCATTTGTAAATAGTAAAGCGCTAGCAGCTACATTATTGCATGTCTAATAGGATTCTACGAGGTTGGATGGGTTGTGGCACCTGTTACGTTGTTAGCCCGAGATCTCTGATGTCCTTATAGCTGTTCTCCTCGGGTCCTGGTGTCGTCCTCGGTCTCCTCCAGCGGGTCCATATCGGCCAACGTTGCTCCTGACGCAACTACCTCGCGAGACCGCAAACAAGACAAAAGGGGCAAATCAAAACACTGACGCGACAGCTAGACTCGAAAAGACTCGAAGGACACTAACTGAGAAAGGACTCAGCCCTCGCGGAGGACATCCGATCCTCGGCTTGAAGGGACGAGGGAGGATGCTTGCTAAGAATAATCTCGAGTCACAACCTAGCTCGTACTTCCCGGGCTGACTGAGTCGACCTGTACGGCTCGAGTAAAATGGTTGAGACCCGATCCGACTTAAGCAAACATCACACAAAAATTAGGATTAGCCCTCACGAAGCGAGTTCGTTTTCCTCGGGCCCAAAGAGGCGAAGGAGAAACTCGACTAAGCACATCTATGACATGTTCTCGGTGTAAATGTTTTCTACGGTCGATCGAGTCGACTCGCACGGACCAAGATCATGACATGGACCTTAGCTTGCCAACTAAAACGAGGGTCCGGTCTTTGATCCAATCGTCACGGTTAAGGACGGGATCGAATAGAGCGGCCAACAGGGGAAGGGGTAGTCCTGATCTCTTGCTCGATCCATACGCCATGGTAATCGACGAGAACCGAGAAGAGAGAACAGAACAAGAAGGAAAAAGAGAAGCAAGGGTAGTCTCACTTCCTTCTATGCACACGCCATGGCAAGACGGGCATCGAAGGGAGCGACATACCGAGAACACAAGCACTTAAACCACGCGTAGGGTACCTCGCTCGTGTGCACTAAATGGCACTAGACGTTCCTAGAATCTGCAAGCGGTGCGGTTGTCACCGCGAGGATCTAGGAGCGCTTCGGTCTAGAATGGGTACACACACATATAAGGGCTCAAGTGCGAAGAAGCAAAAGAAGAAGTAAAACGGGATCCACCTTCCTTTGATCCACATGCCATAGTAGTAGACGGGAATCACAGGAATGGGATGAAGAAGCAAGACTATTACATAACACGACCAATATGCAAAGAGACAGACTAAAGACGGGGAACTTGGTTCCATGGGTACTTCGATCCACGGTCATTGCATTTGACAGGGATCAGAGTGACGGACAAAAGGAGATCGATCCACCTTACTGGATCGACGAGATCGAAATAGAAAGAAGAAAAGAAGCGCCCACATTCACTCGACCGACACGCCATGGTGAGGGCGGTGGACGAAGAATTAGAGACACTCATCCTATGCCAATTCGTAGGGCACCACGTCCTCTGTGCCAACTAAACCGGCACAAGGCTATTCTCACGGCTCGTAGCGGTGCGGTTGTCACCGCGAGAGTCGGAGGAATGCTATGGTCGAGGTGGTGCAAGCATACGAGGTGGCTAGGACAGAAGCACGACAAAAATAGGTGAAGCCCGTTGGTCATGGCGAGGCAACTCGCGGCCATGAGCTTCACCCAAACGAGTTGGCACTCGTCGTTCCACGATCGTCGTTACCCATTCCTTCTCCCACTAGACTAGTCACGAAGGGCTATCGTGTGCGGGGTAATATCTGCATCGATATCGCTTCCGATATATCAAGCCCATAGTGGCCACGTCTTAGGGCTTAGATAGGAGCTGACGCTCGTGTCGCAACGGAGCCAACCAACCCACAACAATGACTAAAACTACGAGGGGCGAGTTTACGCTCAACGTTACGACCACGACAGGACGAACCCACGATCACAACGTCCGAGCGAGGGACGATCCCTCGACCGGCTCGAAGGCACGGTTCACAAACAAAACAAACAAGGACCAGCTGAAGGCACGGTCAACCACCGACAACAAACACACGTATACGACCAACGCAAAAGAGTAGCACATATCCATAGCGATAGAAAAATAGACCAGCGCGAAGGCACGACACAGGCAAGTATAGTTCATATGATAAAGTGTGAACGACAAGGTATGAAGATGATGAAATAATAAATGAGAGTTGTGTCGACGTCGAGGGCGGCGTCGACGGGTTTTTCCAAAGGTTCGACCTTGGCGCGGAAATGGCCGGGCTTCAGCGAGCGGCTCCGAGCAGCAAGCGTAACCTTGGCCGAACTGCAGCACGCCGTCGACCGAACAGCGGCGCGCGGTCAACTAATCAGCAGCGCACGCCTTGGCCGAACGTGGCGGTGACGGGCTACGCGGCAGCAGGCGTCCGGAGGTGGCGCAGCAACGACGGACACACGATGAAGTCCTGCGATAGTTTAAGTCACGGCACGAAGGCCGGTCTCAGGTATTGACGATGGTGAGGACAGAAAAGGAGACAACTTGGGTTCTGATGTCTCACCGGCAGTGGAGAGGAAGCTCCGCGTGGTGGTTCTGTAGCAGCCAGTGCAGTGTGGCTTTCGGCTGTGCTGACGGCGCCGGTGTCCTGCTGGTCGCCAGCAGCGTGGCCGGGCGCTCGTGGAAGGCACGTTGCAGCCGGGCTCGATACAGAGAGGGGGCGCCGATGGAGGAGCACGACGTCCCGGTGGCGATGGCGAGGCCGACTCCGGCCTGCAGCGACGGCGAAGCGAATGCGTTCAGGCGTGGGGAGCCGACCAGCAAGGCGCTCGACGTGGCCTCCGGCGATAGGCTCGCCCATGACGACCCGGTAGCGCCAGCTTAGGGAGCAGCGCCAAGGTCGTCAGTGAGGTGGTGGCCGCGGAAGCCATCGTCACGGCGGGACGCGACACAGCCGGCGGCGCGGTTGGCCACGGTCATGGCCGCCAGCTGCGTGGCTCGACCCTTGGCCGATTGCGGCCACGACCGGCACGACTAGGCACGTCGCGGCCACGGCCAGCGTGGCCGGAGCCCGACACAGCGCGGCGCGAGGCCGGAGGAGGCGGTAGCCAGGGTTGGCGGCGGCTCGGAGGAGGGAGAGGAAGCAGGTGGCGGCTACAGGGAGAGGTGGAAGGGAAGCGACTGCTGCTCGGGTTCTTATACAGCGCCGAGCTAGGGTTCGGGCACGGACGACGAGATGCCTCGGCGTCCGTACCAACAGCCACGCGGCGGCCATCGGGAGGGGCGAGGGAGACATCGTAGGCGCAGGGGAGCAGAGCCCAGGCGGCGGCGGCGGCTGTCCAGGTGCGCGCACGCCTAGGGTTTGGGTGCTGGGGGGGCGCGGGTGGCTTGGGCCACGCAGGCCGCAGCTTGGGCCGATCGGGTTATGTGTGACCGAGCGGGCCAAGGGGAGGGGAAACGTGGGTGGGCTAGTGGGCGCCCTGGGCCTGTGCGAGAGGGAGGAGGTGTGGGGGAAGCGGGCCGATCAGCTGGGCTGTGCAGCGAGGCCGGTTGGGCTTGGGGGAAAGCCGGCTGGGCCTGGTTCGGCTGGGCCGCGAGGTGGGGAAGGAGGGGGTTAGGTTGAGGGGCTTTAGCCCCAAGGAAGAGAAGGGGTTTGCTCATTTTACCATTTTGGGCTAGAGGGATATGAAGTGGAGTTTGAATAGGATTCATGGGTGAATCTGAAAAGATCCAAAAATGAAACGCGAGTAAGTTGGGGGGGGGGGGGTTGAATTCAAAGGATAAATTGGGAAAGGTTCAAACAGAAGATTTTGAGTGAACTCGTGAACGGGGTTCGAAAGGAGTTTGAGCAGATTCGAATTTAGAAAAGAGGGAAGAAAAGGGAAAGGATTTTCCCCGAGTCACGAATTAATATGACCTGAAGATCTTTTGGAGTGGGATACAAGAGAGATCTGGAAAAGTCCCAAAAAGGAGGAGAGGAGATCAATATGGACTTGTGCACTCCGACTCTGACACGACTCAAACCCGAACATCGACTCGAAAGCTCGGGCACACACCTACAAGCAAAACTATATGTGTGCAACGTTTCATGAGAGAAGAATGATACGTTGACTAGCGTTTGACCTAGCAACTACATGCTTCACACATTGCAGGAAAAAGTTTTAAAAAGCTCATATTTTTTGTTGTTGGAAAACCAGGGATGTTACAACTTTCATATAGGACACTTTTGCTGAAAATCATTTTTACAACCTTCACATAAATAAAGTCAATTTTTTGAGACATAAATCATTTTGTTTACCTCATTTTTTTTTGCCAAACTATTTTGAACTAGGTCAAGGTATCAATATAAAAAGTATTAGATTCGTTATTCTCTACTTTATAAAATTATTTGCCAAATCAGAAATCCACTTAAACCATTAAGTCCAATAGAATTCAAAATCCAAATAAATAAGCAAAAGCAAAAAGCACTCTTATGCACATGAAATGATGCAATGCATTACTTATGCTTTTTAGTAGCTAAATGTAGTTCCTAATGCAGTGCTTGACACTAGGGTGTCACATCAGTCACTTCATCAATGTTGTCCATCATGGCATCATGGTACATAACAACAGATAAATCATTCTGTTTAGCTAATCTATATGCATCCATATTTACCTCGACAGGCAACACCGCTTCCTGCCCATATACCAGCTCGAAAGGAGTGACTTTTGTAGCACCATGTCTTGACACACGATGAGCCCATAAAGCTTCAGATAAAACCTCGTGCCACCTCCTTGGGTTATCCTCAATCTTCTTTCTAATAAGCTTGATCAAAGTCTTATTACTAGACTCAGCCTTGCCATTAGCTTGAGCATAGTATGGAGATGAATTGAGCATCTTTATTTTGTATAATTCAGCAAAATCTCGCACCTCTTTAGAAATAAAGGACGTCCCTTGATCTGTAGTCAACGTTTGAGGTATGCCGAATCTATGTATAATATGCTCAGTAATAAACTCAATCACTTCCTTGTGCGCCATATTCTTCAAAGGCACCGCTTCAGTCCACTTGGTAAAGTAATCTGTAGCGACCAGAACAAAACGATGTCCCTTTGAAGATGGGGGATAAATTTGGCCAATGAAGTCTAGCCCCCAACCATGAAAAGGCCACGGTTTGATAATAGGATGAAGCATGGCAGCAGGCGCAAGCTGTATGTTTCCAAACCGTTGACATTCTTCGCATCCTTTGTAGTAACGAAAACAATCGGC
>CM019831.1:75446542-75468451 GCA_009763385.1 Coix lacryma-jobi var. lacryma-jobi | reverse complement strand
TGTTCCACGCCGACGACACGTGGCGCCTCGTGGCGGACCACGCGCCGCGCATGTTCCGCAGCCCCGCGGCGTCCTCGTCCACGTCCCTGTTCTGCCGCGGCAAGAAGCGGCCCCTGGCCGCGCCCACGGCGGCGCTGGAGGCCGCCATGAAGGCGGCGTTCGGCCAGGAGCTCACCCTGCGGGACACCATCAAGCCCGTGCTCATCTCCTGCTACGACCTCAAGACCTCCGCGCCGCTGGTGTTCTCGCGCGCCGACGCCCTGGAGAACGAGAGCTACGACTTCCGCCTCTGCGAGGTCGGGCGCGCCGCGTGGTCCGAGGCCGGCCGCTTCGAGCCCAACGAGGTGGCGTCGGTGGACGGCGCCACGTCCTGCGCCGCTGTAGACGGCGGGCCCACCATGGGCAGCCCGGCCGCCGCCGCCATCACGCACGTGCTCCACAACAAGCACGAGTTCCCGTTCGTGCGCGGGGTCGAGGACCTCCTCGTGCTCTCCATCGGCGGCTGCTCTGGCGGAGGCTCCGGCGCCGCTGGCGAGGCGGAACTCCGGCGCATGCGTCGCTGGGGTCCCAAGGAGTGGGCGCGCCCCATCGCCCGTATTGCTGCCGACGGCGCCGCTGACCTGGTCGACCACGCCGTGGCGCGCGCCTTCGGGCAATGCCGCTCCTCCAACTACCTGCGCATCCAGGTGAGCCAATTCTTGCATTTCGTTCCTGTTTCTCGTCGTGTTGTTACTCTGTATGTATCCGCTCTGCTAAATAATCTGGGCGCGTGATCAGGCGAAGCGGGAGAGCATGCCGCCGTGCGGTCCGGACGGGGAGTACGACCCGACCCCAGGCAACGTGCGCGCTCTGCTCGCGGCGGCGGACGAGATGCTCAAGCAGCGGAACGTGGAATCGGTGCTGTTCGAGGGGAGGCGAGTCGGGGAGCAGACGAACGCGGAGAAGCTGGACTTGTTCGCGGCCGAGCTCGTCGCCGAGCACCGCGGCAGAGGCTCCCGGATCGCACCCACCGTTGCGTTCAAGCAGGCGACGCAGAAGCCGTCGGCGCTGGACTGAGCTGGTGCCCGTAGACCGTGGCGTTAAGGACATGTAGGCCTCTCTTTCTTCTTGCTTGGGCTGGCGGCTGGAATCCTGCTGCATATTTTTGACGCGGCAGCATGGCATAGCAATATGGCATCGCTCCCGGGAAGCATTTGCCGCTGTGAAATCTTTTAAATGGACGATGGAATATGAAAGGAATTCGCGATATATATATTTGATCTTCAGTTCAGCTTATTATAGGAGATAAATGTAGTCTTTCTTTGTGCAGATTTTTGCTATCCTTGCTAGTACTCCCTCCGTATCGCTTTTAGATAAAGTTTTGGACAAGTTTGATTCAAACATTGAGAATAACTTTTAAATTATTGAGTTTAGAGATATAAAATTATATAAATAAATTTATCTTGAAAAGTACTTTTATAAAAGTATACATATACTTCCTCCATCCTTTTTAAGTGTCGTTCGGAAAGCGTGTCTGTAAGGGAAACACGGATTTCTAGAGACACTTACGTAGGGACGGAAGGAGTATCATTTTACAATAAATATTTTTAAAAATATAAGTGGTCAAACTTATGCTTTGGAGACCGTGTCGCTATTCTACTGTCCATTATCCAATATAGGTTCGTCATTATGTGTTTGGACTTGTGTCGGTACAGCTTTGCTTTAAAATGTTGGAGATACAGCGGAGTTGCGCAGATAAAAATCAGTCGTCATTGTTTACTGTAGTTTTAAACTGTAGATGAACAGCGTGTGCGAATGATACATTTTCTCCCTTGTCAGAATACCACCATCCTTGATTCTTGATGTTGGAATATGTTTTGTACTTGTAGTTTTTTTGGATTATTAACTGCAATTTCTTACTAGGTTTGGACAAAGTCACACACTCACACTTTCTAGAATTATAGGAAGTTGAACGGACTTTTCTATCTCAAATATATATATATATATATATTACGAAAATGTATATATCATTAGTTTATAATATTTGTTTTGTATCTCAAATAGTTTATAATGTACTAAAGTTGTATATATTTAAGCAAACTTCATATTGGTTGACTTGTCGAACGACCATGTATAATTACAAATTCACGTTTGTCGAGTTCACTTGATGCTGCAGAACCAGCCACAATTAGTCCCGCTGAACAGTCCATTAGAGAATTACAATTAGTTATTGGGACGCATTTTGCGTTGTTGCAATAGTACCATAATTCCCATGCTATTCCGTGCAAGATTACACACCGAAGAGAGTAGATTCCGTGCAAGATTATACACCGGAGTAGATTGGGGACATCCTAGACATCTTTTCAGGCTGAAGGATTAGCAAGAAACTGTAGGCGCAAGTGCTGTCACCATCTTGAAACTAGTCAGGATGTACCTGTGTCCAACGAGGCGCCAAAAGATTCCTCCACGCCACTAAATCAAGTAACCTTTGTTTTGACAGCATGCCATAAACGCACACGGGAACAGGCATCTCAAACTTAAGCAGGCTTTGATTCGATAGCGAGAGAACTCGCTCTGCTCGACCGGCTACAGTTGTCGCCACTCACCGCACCCCGTGCCGCCGGTCTAGTCAGTAGTCCACCGTGAAGCCAGCCTTTTGCAACAACAGTTGGTGGCGGCATGCGGCTCCCATTGCACTGCACAAACGGGCAAACGGGCACGGCCGCACAGGCGGTCGCTGTCGCCTGCCGGCGCCGGCCTCACAGTACGGCACAGCACTTGCTAATTGCGATGCCGCGACGACGCGGGGAGAGGTTCCGGTGGCCGCGCATCTGTGTCGTCGCTGAGGCCTCGCTTTAGCCATGTCGATGAAGAAACGGGACGGGGGGAACGTCGACGTGTTCGTCTCCTGATGGGCGCTGTCAGGGAACAGGGGGCGCTCCATGATTGACGGTTGTTGGATTTGGAGTATCTGTCGGGGGCCGATCACCACATCGCCTCGCCCTCGCCACCGAGACAAGGGCGCTGCCCGTTTAGCCATGTCTGCCGACAGACAGAGACGATTAGCGGCAGTGCTCCGCGCTCCGGGGTGCTGCTCTTTTTCTGCTACTACCACTACGTACTTCTTGAGAGTAATCATCAGTAGCGTCAAGCGTGAAGGACGTACAGGCGCGGTTTACACTTTCAGTCAGGGAGTATGTACCAACCAGTGTCGGCCCTAGGATTTTAAGGGCCCTCCGGCGAAATCATTGTGATGGTCCATCTAGACTGCATAAAATCTTATATGAATGGCCAAATTTTAATTTAGGAGATTGTGTCATTCTAAACCGCGTCAGATAAATGGACCGGAGGGAGTAACACCTAAATTAGAAAAAAACATGAGTATATGAGTACAAAATAGTAGAAGTCTGTAATACAATACAAATAATTAATTTGGATTGAAATGAACAAGCAAAAGTACAACTGATTAGCGATCACAATTCACAAGAAGTCAAGAACCAAGATGTTGTTGTCATAGAGCCTTGCCTGGTCGCCACAATTATGCCTCGTTCTCCGGAAGGTCACTCATATAATAGTTAGATCTTTATCATTGATATATGACTTACTTGTCTCTCTCATAAATTTTTATTAATTTTTGTGTCTGTTTATAGTCGACTTATCTCATCTCTCCTCTTTTTTCTCCTCCACCTTAACATTTAGCCAACATACAGTATGTTATTTTACTTGTTCTTAATTAGTTTGTTGATACTTAATGAACTATAAGGCTTCATAGTTTGTATACGTAGGTTTGAGCCCCTTAGTTGGTTGGGCCCTCGGCCGTCGCACCTCTTGCCCTGCCCCTACGGCCGGCACTGGTACCAACCAGATCAGACCAGGATGGGCGTTAGGTTACGTTTCTCTTCTATCTCCGGTCACAGATACTGATCAGTGATCACTGTTATGCAATATGCGACCTTGAGGTAACGCACGCACCCACGCAAGCACGTACGCCGCACACCTGGGCACCCGGTATCTGTCGTGGCATGCATTTGTGCTGTTGCTGTGATAAATTGAGTCATGCCGCCAGGATGATGGTGTTCGTTCCCGGACCGGATCGTGCTCCCCGTACAGCTGCTACTGCCGCGCACGTAAGCGCTCCCCTGCGGCTGCAGCGCGTGGAGTTATGGGGTGCGCACGGAGTTTGGTGCACCGCCTTTGTCCGGACTCCAGAGCCGCGCGGCGTGCGCTAGCAGCTCCGTTTTGGCTGGGAGGCCGGCACGGCGCGCGTCGCATCTCTGGTCCGTGCCCGTGCCCTCGTGCCGGACGACCCCTCCCTTCCCTCCCTCCCTGTCGGCGGCCCGATCGGTCGACCGTCGACGTGTCGTCTCGCGTCCATGACGCCGAGGCAGCGGCAGCCGGCAGGAATGATTACTGGGCACGACCCGTTGCTTCAGCTCCGAGAGACCCGCCCGGTGGTTGGCTAGCTAGGACGGTGTGCCCTCTCCCGCCGGTCGTCTCCCCGCGCGCCTTAAATGGAGTTAGCTCTCCGGGCAGTGGATCGATCCTCCGGATGATAGACGGACGACGGGCCCTGCCCTGGCCAACAAAACTGCTGGGTTTCTCTTTCTCACTCTTGCAGGGTCTCGAGCTTGGTTGGGGACGGTAGGTAGGTAGATTATGGAAAGAAGAGAAGGTCGTTTTGCGTAATTCGTGACATGAAATAGTCCCCCCGACTCTGTTCATCCCTATCCCGTGCTTTAATTTGGCGTCAACGTAGCCAGCCTTCTCAGGCTAGACAATCACTACGTACGTGTAACCTTATCGTGATTCGGATCTATTGAAATTATCGTCTTGTTTGCTTGAATTTATCAATTTTGTTTCTCTAAAAAAAAGAGCATCAGCTAACTATCAGCCGTAGAAACCGACCGAACAGGAAACATATCGTGTCGTTGCTATTCCTACACGATATTATACAGTACTACTTTAGCTGTGGGCAAGGCCACGTCCTGAATGAAACAGAAACACACACTCAAAAAAAAAAAAAACCGATAGCATCTTATTAGAAAAAGAAAGGACAAAGGAGACAACAACCATTGACCTAATCATCCGTCTTAATCTCGTTGAGAGCCGGGTTACACAGCCAATTGTCGTATGATTTCTGCACTAGTGGTACTCCGTAGTAGGAGTAGTTTCATTTCATCACCGTGTCGCTCGACATCTCGGGCATAATATAAAAGTTGACAAGTTGTAACGGCACAGCCAAGGAAAGGCCAGCAGCGCCTGTCCTCTCTGCCAGAGGATGTGAAATTTGGTAGGGTCACCATTGCTGCAATAGTACTCCGTACTTCCTCCACAACCACAAGTGTGATGCACTAGTACCGGGGTCGCGCCATTGCGCGCCCGTGTTTTCTTTGCGGTAGTATATGTAGAGGATTAAGTATCTTGAGCGTTGTTAAACAGCTAAAGCAGTACGGTGCTTTTTGATATTCCGTGCAGTATAAATAAGACGGTATTTGTATGTGGTTTTACAGTTAAAGATAACTTGTTGCGTTAGGGGTACTATATTGGTCCATATATATTACATGTCATGTATATCGCAGGCTACATACAGTGGCGGATCTATGATAAAAGTTTAGGAGGGGCTAAGTTGAAACTATTTTAGCAAAACTAAGGTCTAAACCACTTTTTGTGTCATCATCTTTCACTTCAAACTATTTGTAACCTTCTCCTATAGCTAAAATTTTATGGAGGGGCTCTATGGACGCGACCGCTGTAGGGGGGGCTGGAGCCTCGGTAGCCCCGGTGGTAGATCCGCCCCTGGCTACATATATATTACAGGACATATTAGGCAGCGATCTGCTAAAGTTTATAATCATACATACATCTACATTCGTACATAGTTGGTATTAAAGTAGAAGCGGTTATGTCTAGCAGCAGTGGTGGTAATGTGCTTATGTTGATGTCCTGCTTCGATCTGATTCCCATTCATGGCTTTCTTCATCTGAATCTTTCTGAACATAGCTGTCAGAGGAGTCTGCATTCATATTGTGTACATGATAAATTAGAATCAGAACTGGTGGTTTATTGTTTGTAGAATTCTGCAGTTATTTTGGTTGATAGCATTGTTAAGTTTTGTGCTTGCTGATATGGTATCTGTCATAGTTGTATGAAGGGCGAAGGTGTGTACTTACAATAGCGCTTTGAAGTTGCCTCGTCCTCTGAATCATGAGGACGTATGTAAAGATTTTTGTGCTTAGATGTGTTTAGGCCTGAATCTCCTGGAAAAAAAGTATACAATGTTTCAATATTTTTTATTGATAGATGTTTGCTGAAGACTATAAAGGGAATAGTCTTTACCTCCATAGAATGATGTCCTGGACATTGTTGGAGTATTTCTGCCTAGCATCTGTTCTGTATAGGTCTGTAAGTCCAGACGCCAAATGTGCACAACATCATTTTCGCGCGCTGGATTTCTAAGGCCTATGTGGACTATGTCAGGGACACAGCTCAGTTTGCCGAAGGCGGTCATGCGCTGCTGAAGTGTTCCAGGCAGGAACTCGTAGGTTCGAATGGTGGAGAAGTTTCTGAAAATATAGTGGAGCAATAAGGTATGGCCTAGGTGCGGTGGAATGCCTGAAACATAGACGGTCAAGGCTTCATTTCTTTCGCTGGTTACTCCAGAGTGTGCTAGAAGCTGGTTGATTGGGTAAGATGATAGGAGTGTTGACAGTGGAAATTTTGTAGCTCTGTGTTCTGGGTTCCATGGGCTGAAAGCAATTGTTTTGCTATTTATTGTAACGAATCCTTTACGTAGGATGCAATTTCTTGAGTGGTGAGAACTGGGTTTCAGTATGAAGTATGAACCAAACTGGAAAATATTTTCGGCGGTTATAGATGCTTCGATTTTTAGGTGGATGTGGTCTGCCAGCTGCTGGTGGTCAACTATACCTTGTAAGACATTTGGAATATGTGCAATGATTGTGTTGTTCCATGGAGTAAAGTCTATAGGACCAAGACTTTCTTCACTGATGATTAATAGGTTCTCAAACTTGTTGCCTGCGATGGCCTGTCATGCAAGGTGTTGTTAGCGAAATCTGTTAAATCTAGGTGTATCTAAAATCAGCATTGCATGGTAAAGTTTCAGCTGAAACTGTTACATTTAAGTGGACTATAAATTAGTGGAAATTGCAAGCTTAGACTAAGTAATAATCACAGGAAATCATAAATTGAATCTAAAATAGTGTAGTCAGCTGCGGTTTGGATCACGGAGATTAGGTGTTAGTCCTCGATATGGTGGTTACGGTACCTTTGACCGGTAGCAATTTCAGCAGGTTGGATAGATGAGTAAGTGGTGTTCGCGACTGTTGTCAAAAAGCGGTCGCACGTCGTCGATGAAGAGGAGCATATTTCTTGCTGCCCTCCGAGTTCCCTAAATGGCAAATGTCGGTGGATCCAAAATCTGTTTAAGTCGTAACCCTAGAAGAGGTATTAAGCAAGGCAAATCAGAAATTGAATCTAAAATAGTGCACACAGATGTGATTCTGATTACTGAGGCGGTTTCTTCACCATGGATTCCTTGGGTACGGTACCTTGAATGGGTAGCAGCAGCTGAAACTTGCATCGAGAGGAAGGTGGTGTTGCCGAGTTCCGTGGGAGCGCCTTCGCACGGTGCGGGGGAAGAGGCGCTGGTTGCATGGGTGGGCCTCGCGCTGTCTGGAGGACTTTGCGTGGTGTTGTGCTCGCCGCCGTGTCGGGATCGGAGAAGATCGAGATGGAGGGAGAAAGAGGAAAGAAAGCGGAGGAGTAGGGGAGGTGACGCCGTGGACCAGAGCAGGAAGCTGGGAGGCTGTGTGGTAGGGAGAATAGATGCGGGGCGTTTTTTGCCGGTGTAAACGAGGCATCGTTTTTTTGGTAATTGATGTGACTATACAGGGAAAAAAGTGGACCATTAATTATTATTTTTTGGGAAGGGCGAAGCTGGGGTCCATGTTGTCCAGAAAATTCATGGTGTTATCCACTAATTCTCTGTTTTAGAAAAAATTTATGCTATGAAAGCGTAGATTTGCCATTGGATTGATGAGGGATGAGGATCTTGTTTAGTATTAGCATCACAGCAGAGGCAATTGCGGATGTAGAGGTGAAGTTTTGAAAACCAGCAATAACTAACAAGCATAAATAATTTCCGATGGAGCATAAACAACGTAAGATGCGAATAGTAAAGTTTGCATAGATAGGATGTCTCTGCATAGTTCCTGTCTAGTTCATTGACGGGTAGACTGATGGAACACAGGTACGAAGTCATTAGTATGTCGATATTATACAAATTGTATCCATACTAAAGTTTTAGTTCACAACAGAATCTAGCGCCTGGGTCCACTGATACTTAATATACAAAAGATGTGGACCTATATGTACAGATAGGCGCCGTTTGTTGCTGCTTTGTTCCCGGACTGCTTTCTTCATCACAAACGAGATCTTGTACCAAAAGCTAGACCACCTGAATCAAATTTTGATTAGATGTAACGTCTTTTTCGTGAACAAGGGATTGTTAGAAGGTACAAACCTTTAGGTTAAGGGCGTGGATGTCTTATTTCTGCAAGGCAGTTCCATGATCACCTTTGTGGCCAACAGATTTTGCTCTACAGTAGTATGGAAAATTAATTAGGGAGTAATAGAAAAATAGTTAGGGAGTAATATATGTTTCTACTTTCTTTGTAAGCAACGTATATAATTTGGGTAATATAGTGTGTCAAAAGTCTGTGTAGTCTACCTCTTTGACTGTGGTTCGATAGAGGACGAAGTCTGAGCTTGTGTTTTGTTGATTTCATCGGTATTTGGTTCCTCACTGCTTTGATCAATGTGCTAGCACAATATATAGTATGATTCTATTTAATTAGTCTATAGTTTTGATCTCTTTAAGATGATGGTATACAAAGAATCTTGTATTTTACCTTATCAGCTGAAGTAGTATGACCAAACAGGTTTTTTACGAACATTGGCTGGTGTTCTTTGTGACCTGATCAAAAGCAAGCATGAGTAACTGTTACAATTTAGCAATTTGTGGTGCCAATTAATACGAAAAAGGTCTAAGTGAAGAACAAGCGATTTTGTGTACCTGGTAGTATCGTCTTTGGGTGTGTCAGTTTCGTCATCAATAAGGGGTGCTGGAGTCTGCAGTATATTTATTTTGGTAAATTTTGTAGTGTTTCGTACATTGGAAACATACGAAAACAAAGAGTAAAAGAATTTGCTTACGTTTTGCTTTGCTGGTTCGATCTGAAGCAACTCACTTTGGCGTTGCGGAGTCATATGAGTTGTAGTTGAAGTCTCAGGTGGTGTAGAGGCAGAATGGAATGTTGTAATGGTCTGTGCTGTAGCACGTTTTGATGGCCTCTCTAAAACTGCTTTCACCTAATACTGTTTACTATCAGCTTTTCTGCAAGATTCATTAGTAAGATTCACCGAGAGAATATATGTTTGTCATGATGTTCTGTAATGGCTGAGGTAGTCCTTGTTTTGCATGTAGTGGATTCATAATTGCTTCACATTCTTTCTGAATCATCTTGAAAGCTTCGTCGTCATAGGCAAAGAACCTTGCCTTGCCTGTATCATCCTTTCCTGTGAATGATAGACGGTACCTGCACAATTTAGCAAGATAATTGGTTTGAACTGTTTTGCACATTTCTGGTCTCTATATGCGATGTACTTTTAGTAAAATTTACTTAGGAACTATGCTACTTCCCACACACACTGGACACTTGTAACTGCCATCTTGTGACGGAACCTCCTGGATTATTAGGGCCCACGTATACATGTCCTTGTCCTACAGACCTCGGACAAACATACACTGTGCCCAATAGCCCAAAAGACCCACCACGTGTCATCGGGTAACCCGACTCATCCACATTTTCTTACCTTCCCAGGATCATTGCAAGAGTCATTGCAGTATTATAACGTTTCATAAATAATATACATCAGAGATAAAAGTGCGGAAGTATTACACCATAAGTTTTACAAACCAATGTTCAAACTTACGTCGTTATTACAAACCATAGTTTCAAACTTTACCCTAGGTAGTGGAAGTAGCATTAATAAAACTGTATTTCACACAAACAACCCCGCCTAAGGGTTGCATTACTCCTCCCCCGACACGTCCTCCTCAATGACGGTCACGCAACAAGCCTCAAAACAAGGCTGCTCGTGAACGTCACCTGCAACATTGGATTAACAAACCCTGAGTACAAAGGTACTCAACAAGACTGACCCGACAAGAGAAGAGAAGAAACAGGTATGCTGGCTTGGGTAGGCTCCACAGAATTTTTCATTTGGCATAAAAGCTTACTACAGTAGTTCTAGATCCAAATTTTACTTATCATTTAAGTATTTGGTAAAACTGAAAGTGAACATTAGTGAAAGATCATCATCATTCTTTCTTAAACCAATTCCATTTTCATTCTATGGTACAGGTCGAAAGATTGAGTCTCCTTAACCGAGGAGCACGACGATTCGAACCGATTCAACCAGATCGGGGAGTTTTCCACGATCATACGATATATGTAGGACCCGTGATCACACATATACCACCCCAACCTCAGATCCTCCAAACAAGACCGGGTCCGTGCACCCGAGAGTACTTTACACCTCCAATCCGGACCTTTAACCCACGAGGGTAGCTAGTACTTCCGCCATCTCTCCACTCCCAGTGCGCGATTAGCCGTTCTCATTTAAGAACCACCAAGGCAGGGCTTACCGTAGTATATGATCGGGTACTTCATAGTTTCTCAATCTAGCAGGCCAACAACGGTTAACCCTATACCGACACATCCAGGTCACCCTACACCAACCCAAGGTTTCGATGCATGTGCCCGTCTGGTCTTAACCATCATTCTTTCTCTTAATCCTTCCCAAAACGATAAGTATCAAAACATTTATCGGAGCGTGAGAAAGCAAGGCGGAGCATTTCTATCATTTGCATAAAAACAGGTATCAAGGAATGATATATCGATAACAAGGTTGATCATGCATCAACAGGTTTAAAGCATTTATTGATAAACATTTAATGCATCAGGTTATCGAAAGTAAGTGTAATTGTAAAACCAAAGGAATGGTTAAATGAACCGGGGCTTGCCTTCGCTGAACAGAAGAGTCTGGAACTCTTGACAACCTGGATTAACCGGATACTCTGAACTTTCCGGACCAACTTCGTCCGGATACTCGATTACTTCGGAAGCTACACGATACAGAGTGCATGTTTAATGGAATGCTCATGACATGATCATGGTAAAGATGGAAATTTACTAAGCTATAAATATTTATTTTCTTCAACAGAGCTCAAAATTTTTGTAATGATACATTTTCACCTAAAAACAGCTACAAAAATAGTTTCATGATTTTTGGACATTTAAACAGGCCTACAAAAAACATCAAAGTCCATTTATTAATAAAAGGGCCTATTTAAATCATTTTCAAAATTTGTTCCACACTCAAGTTTCATATTTTTCATAAATATTACGCAGCTTGAGAAAGCCACAAAAATTTTCACAATTTTTGCAGCTTCCTACAAAAAGATATCAAAAAGACAAACACAACACTATACCCAAAAACTGGAAAAGAAAAACACCTTTCTCTCACTGACAGGGGACCCCAGACATCAGGTTCTCTTACTCCGCTTCGCCCGAGGCCAGCAGGTTCCCCTTCTCCGCCTCGCCCGAGGCCTTCTCCGCCTCGCGCCGAGGCCTTCTCCGCCTCGCCCGAATCTCGCACAACGATTCCACCCTTCACTAGCCCTCGCATCTACACGACCTTGAGCTATCAGCGGCCATGGCGGCTCGGCCATGGCGGACACGACGGCGATGCCGCGTTCCGGTTGCTAGGGCTGTAGAGACCTCATCGAGGGTGGCTTCCTACTCAAGGATGTACAACGATCACGCTGCGCACTCTAACTTGCTCAGGGCTAGTGACCGCGCTGGACCGGCAATGCATGACCCTCCTCGTGCCTCTCGACGACTATGACCGCGCTGACCACCTGAGTGGTTGCGGCCACATAGAGGAGGAGGGCTCGGGGGATCGCCACCTTCGGCCGGTCGCGGTGGCACCAGGATTGGCGCGGAAGTCAGCAACCCCTTCAACTTGGTTAAGGCCTCCTCGGCTTCGACAGTCCACGTGAAGCGTTCCATATTCTTCAGCAGGCGGTAGAGGGATAGCGCTTTTTCCCCTAGCCTCGAGATGAATCTGCTGAGAGCGGCTAGGCAGCTTGTCACTTTCTATACACCCTTGAGGTCTCGAAGTGGGCCCATCCTCGTGACTGCTGAGATTTTTTCGGGGTTGGCCTCGATCCCCCGTTGTGAGACAATGTAGCCAAGTAGCATGCCTCGAGGCACACCAAAGACACATTTCTCGGGGTTGAGCTTCACATTCTTGGCCTGGAGGCATTTGAACGTGGCCTCGAGATTGCTGATGAGGCTCCCGACTTTCTTGGTTTTAACCACGATGTCATCGACGTAGGCCTCGACGGTTTTGCTTATGTGTTCGCCAAAGATATGCTGCATGCAACGTTGGTACGTTGCCCCGGCGTTTCGAAGGCCGAAGGGCATTGTAACGTAGCAATACATACCAAAAGGCGTAACAAAAGAGGTAGCGAGCTCGTCGGATTCTTTCATCCTAATCTGGTGGTAGCCGGAATACGCATCGAGAAACGAAAGTACTTCATACCCCGCAGTGGAATCGACAATCTGATCAATTCTAGGTAAAGGAAATGGAACTTTTGGACATGCTTTATTCAGACCAGTGTAGTCTACACACATCCGCATTTTTCCATTCTTTTTCCTAACTAGTACAGGGTTAGCTAGCCACTCTGGGTGAAATACCTCCTTGATGAACCCGGCCGCCAAAAGCTTGTGCACCTCCTCACCGATGATCCTGTGCTTCTCCTCGTCGAAGCGGCGCAGGCGTTGCTTCACCGGTCCGGACCCGGCCTGGATTTCCAAGGCGTGCTCGGCGACTTCCCTCGGTATGCCCGGCATGTCCGAGGGGCCCCATGCAAACATGTCAATGTTCACGCGGAGAAAGTCGACGAGCACTGCTTCCTATTTAGGCTCGAGGCTGGTACTGACGGCCAGCATCTTGCCATCGGTCGAGGTCGGGTCGACGGGTATCAGTTTTGTGTGCTCCGCCAGCTCGAAGGTGCTAGCATGGCGCTTCACTTCAGGGGCCTCCTCGGTGGCCAGGGCGGCTAGGGCCTCGAGCGAGTCGAGCTGGACGTTTGCCTCCCCACGCTCGACGCACTCCACGTCGCAGTGGTACGCGTGCTCGTAGGATGTGTCGACGGTGATGACCCCTTTTGGCCCTGGCATTTTGAGCTTCAAGTACGTGTAGTTGGGAACCGCCATGAACTTGGCGTAGCCTGGCCGGCCGATGATGGCGTGGTAGGTCCCTTGGAATCCAACCACCTCGAAGGTGAGCATCTCCTGGCGGAAGTTAGCCGGCGTGCCAAAGCAAACCGGCATGTCGATGCGCCCGAGGGGGTGGGCCTTCTTCCCTGGTACGACTCCGTGGAACCCCCCCGACGCTGGGTCGGAGCTGTCCCTCTGAAATCCCTAGGAGGTCGAGGGTCTCGAGGTATATGATGTTGAGGCTCGAGCCCCCATCCATCAACACCTTGGAGAACCGTACGTCGACGATGACGGGGTCGACGACGAGGGGGTACGCCCCCGGGTTTATGACACGGTCCGGATGGTCGTCACGGTCGAATGTGATCGGTGCATCAGACCAGTCAAGATACCGGGGGGCGTCGTGGCCAAGTGCGAAGATCTCCCGGCGCTCCTTCTTTCTTTCTCGAGCTGAGAGCCCGACGGTCGGCCCCCCGTAGATCATGTAGCAGTCGCGCACCGGGGGGAAGTTGTCGTCCGCATCCCCACCGCCGCGCCGATTGTTATCCTTGCCCTTAGGCGCGTCCTCTTTCTTATCGCCGAGCTTGGAGTAGTAGCCTTTCAATAGTCGGCAGTCCTTTAACTTGTGATTTACGGGGCCCCTGTGATATGTGCAGGGGTCCTCGAGCATCTGGTCGAAAACAGCCCCGTCAGGGGGGCCTCGGGGCTTCTTAGGCTCGAGGGCGCCTGCGAGCACCTCTTCGTCGTCGTCGTCATTGGCGTCGCGCTTCGCCTTCTGACCCTTGCGTTTGTTCTTGTTCTTTTTGTTGCTGTTATTGTTGTTGTTCTTGGCATCGTTGCCCTTGTTCGAGCCCTCCGGCGCGGTCACCGCCTTACCTTTGTCCGTGGAATGGCCAGAGAATGCCCCCACTGCCTGGTCGCCTGAGGCAAAGCTGGTGACACGATCCATCAGGTCCTCGACCGTCCTGGGACGGTAGCGTCCTAGCTCATGAACTAGCTCTTGGCATGTCGTGCCCACGAGGAACGCTGAGATGACGTCCTCATCAGGCACGTGGGGGAGCTCGAGGCGCTGCTTCGAGAACCGTCGAGCAAAGTCGCGGAGGGGCTCGTCCGCCACTTGCCTGCAACGCCGTAGCTCCCAGGGGTTGCCTGGGCGCACGCAAGTCCCCTTGAAATTCCCGTCGAAGACCCTAACTAGGACGGCCCAGTCGTCGATCCGATCCGGCGGGAGCCCCTCGAGCCACCGGCAGGCGGTGTCCGAGAGGTAAAGTGGGAGTTGGCGTATGATCACACGGTCATTGTTCTTCGCTCCGCCCAGTTGGCAGCCTAGGCGGAAGTCCGAGAGCCAGAGCTTGGGCTCGACCTCCCCGTCATACTTCACGATGTTGGTCGGCGGTCGGAAGCGGTCGGGGAGGGTTGAGCTGCGGATGGCTCGGCTGAAGACTCTGGGGACTGGGGGCTCGAGGACTTGCCGGTCCTCATCACTGTCGTAGCGCCCCCCTCGATGGGTGCTATAGCCACGCTCTTGGGCCCCCTTGTCCTTGCGCCGTCGGTTGATGTCGTTGCGGGCGTCATTGGGGTCTCGAGGTGGCCGGTTGTCGATGATCCGTTCGCGGACTGGCCTAGCTCGAGAGGCGTCCGGCTGGTGGACGGATGTCCTCGCGCTCGTTGTGGGGCATGTCCGCCGGCTTCCCCGAGGCTGCTTCGCGCCAGCGTGATGCCGAGCTCTCGGCCTGCTGCACAGCGGCTGTCTCGAGGAGGTTCTTCATTTCCCCGAGCATGCGCCTGGCGTCAGGGTTGGAGACGGCGGGTAGATCACGGAGCATCATCGTTGCCGCCACCATGTTCTACCCGGCTCGCGGGAAGCATACCTCGGGGCGTGCTGGTGCCCCGTCCTCGAGGATCCGCCGGTGGACCTCTCGATCCCGACCTCGAGCTCCGGCTCCTTGGGGCTGGGGTGGTTCCTGCATCAGAGTTTGCCGGAGCTGCAGCAGGTGTCGCCGTTCTTCTTCGGCTTGGTGATTGCCTCCTGCACCTGCGCGAGTTGCGCCGCCCGGCCGTCGTCGTGCTGAGGCGGTGCAGCCGGTGCTGGAGGTTCGTTCCTCCCCTGAACAAGTGATTCGCCTGCCGCGGCCACGTCGCTGGGGCCCTCTAGATCGAGCGCCGGCCTGCCATCGTCGCCCTCGTCCTCGGTATCGCATATGACCCCCTCGAGTTGAAAGCACTCCCTGGTGGGATCCCAGAGGTCAGGGTCGTGGTAGTCGTATTCGTCGGAGTCAGAGCTGTTGACGGCGTGCCGCCTTGGCCGATGCTGGGACCGCAGCTTGCGGTACCATTCTCCGACGGTGGCTCGCCGGGGTGGCTCAATGGCTCGCGAGAAGCCGCGGTCGACGCACGCGGGGTGGACGATCTCCAGGTTGGCCATGGCCTGCAGTAGCACGCCCGGGCGCTCCTCCTGGCCTGCCGGCGGTCGGTCCCGACGGCGCTCGTTGAGCTAGCGGGCGTAGGCTGCTGTGGAGCTGTCGAGGCCGAACGAGAACCGCCGGCGTCGAGCGCGGGTACACCCCGTGCGGGAGGAGGCTGGGTGGCATCGACGGTGCGCAGCTCGGAGGCCTCTGGCCTTTCTCCTGGTCCGTGCGCATGAGGAACGCGAAGTCGCTGGGTGGGCGCGAGCGCGCCCTGGAAGTCTCCGGCCGTGCGCCGGGCAGGCTCCTCCTTGGGAACTCCGCGCCGGCCACGGGGAAGTGGGTGTACGCCGCTCGCACCGCCTGTGCCTGGCGACGATGGTGACGACGGCGCCGCTCACGGGGGTGGCGACGCGTGGTGGTGTGGGCGACGTGCCACGCTCCTCGCACGGGATGGCGTGACACGCCCTCCACTCGGGCCCTCCGCGGAGAGCAAGGTCAGCTCGTTGCCGTTGTCGGTGGCCAGGCACTCGAGGCTCCCGAACCAGATGACGGCACCGGCAGAGAACGAAGGAGTCGAAGCAGCCATCCAGGAAACAGCGAGAAACCGACTCGACACGCGAAGGCCCCTACTTGGCGCGCCAACTGTCGGTGTTTTGAACCCGGGGGTACGACACCAACGAGTAATATGATCGCGTGCTCTCTTCCTGGATGGTGATGCAAGATGACACAAGGATTTATCCTGGTTCGGGCAAAGAAGGCCCTACGTCCAGCGGGGGAGGAGGTTCTTGTATTACTTGCACCTAAGTGCTTGTACAGGGGCGAATACAAGCTCAATGAGCGTGGACCGGAGTCCGGACTCGAGTGTGTATGTATGTGGACTTATGTGTTGTCTCTCGGAGTTGTGTAACGATGGACCCGCGTCCTGTCCCTCACGCGAAGGGCCCCGGCGTCCCCTTTTATAGAACAAGAGGAGGCCAGGGTTTACACAGGATAGATATGTACAGCGCTCGATATGGCGTAGGGTAGGAATCCTGTCTTGTCGGGGCCACTGGAGCCGACGTGGGCGTTGCTGTTGAGGCGTCCTTGGAGCATGGCCTCCATCCTGGGCGTGGACGCGGAGACGTGGCGGCGTGGGGGCCGTACAGCGCCCATTCCTGCATGTACAGGACGCGGCGGGGTCCCTCCGGGTCTTGGGGTACCTGTCTTCCAATAGCATGAAAGCAGTTAGGGCTCGAGGGGCGCGGAGCCGGCCTCGAGGTGGCGCCTACGGGGGGCTCGAGTCCCTGTAGTTATGGGCAAGTCCCGTGAAAATTGATTGAGCAGTGGGAATCCGGGCCTCGAGACGTGGCTTGGACGTGCAACAGTGCAGGGTATGGGTTAACAATGCCGTACTGGCGCCCTTTTGCCCATGCTTGTGGTGAAAACGAGACTTGACTCTGCCCTGGTTACTGTGGTACACGTCGGGCTGCAGAGGACGTGACTGGAGTAGGTGGATGTATTAAATGCTCGGTATGGGGCTGGCATCCGATGCCTGCGCCGCTCGAGGGAAGCATAAGCGTCTCGAGGGATAGGCTGCTGTACCAGAGAGGCTCGAGGTCCCCGTGTGGGGTCTCGAGGTATGGTGTTCGGCTGTGGGGGGCTCAGGCCCTAAATGCCAGGACTCGAGGTTTTAGTGGAGCGCTCGCCCGGGGCCTGGCTTCGGAGGGCTCGGGCGAGATGGAGAACGGGCGTCAGCCCGAGGCCTGGCTCGGTGAACTCGGGCGAGACGGAGAGCGCGCGTTCGCCCAAGGCCTGGCTTGGTGGGCCAGTGTTGTGGGCCTCGAGGGGTTGGTCTCTTTAAGGGGTTAGACTGGTTAGGTTTGTTATTTACCGGCGTTCTAGGTTTAACCTATTAGTTTGCGTTGATTGGGGGTATCCCTTTTGTGGACCCCCGACACAAGGTATGTCCCACCAATCATCATGCAACATTGATTTACATTCATCCAATCTTGATTTGTGCAAAATCCAAGCTTGGGGAATAGACTTTCTAAGAATATTTCTTGCCATGTTGCTATGTTGGTTGTCCCTACCTTTAGGATATGCTCATATACTAATCATACTCTTTCATCACCATCTGAATAAATCTCTACAATGCTTTCATGTTATCTTTATTTGCTATAGTATATTCTTTGGTTTTGAAGTATTATCATACACCTTTTAAATTAGGCATGGAGCTTACTTTGACTGTTTTCATGAATTAAAGTAAGACATGGCGTCTGGTTTGATTCTTGAGCTAAAAGGTGTGCTGATTGTACTTCTAAAGGCTTTTAAATTAAGTATGGTGCTTAGGTTAAAATGCCTTCCTAGATCAAATTAGACATGGTGTCTAGGTTGATTTCTGAACTGATAGTATGCTATAGTAGATATTGGATATTTTTGTTGGACTAACCCCTGCAGGAAAACTTTCATTATTAATTTGGGAAAGTCCAGAGATGATCTCACACTGGAGATGAAGCAAGGCGTACAATGAACTTCAACAACTCTTGCACAATGAAGACTCAGCTCATTCATCATAGATGAAAGAACTGTGAGTGTCAAAGTTTATTTATTTTGTATTCTACTGCAAGTTATCTTTTGCCTTGAATCATGCTAAAGTACAACCAACACATAAAATACTAGTCTATGCTAAAATAATCCTAAAAACATCTTTTTATTAGCATAGATGCAAAATACATAAGTTGTGGACAATAACCCATGCTTCAAATTCTTGCAATCCTTCGGGTATATGTCCACTAACATTATGCAGGAGAGAGATTTTGTTCATCTATGGTTTGGTCTGAACATTGAAGATCCAAAACTCAAGCCATAAACACACAAACCTACTCTCAGATCACAAATGGTGCTAGCCTAGCTTTGAGTCTTGCTTGAGCGCTGATGACAAACAGGATGCAACTTACCTCGTATGAGACAACCTATGCCTGCAACCATCATTGTCCAAGACATCAAGACAAGAAGTGGGGAGTTATCTTCTTTTTAATCAAGAGCTAGCTTGGGAGAAAAGATGGTACCACTACAACAATAGCAACATCTACAAGTCAAACACATGAACATGTTGTTGGGAGTCCATCTACATCACAAGCCAGCCTGGGAGATAATTCTGTTGTCTAGATTTGTTTCACAATCAAAGGGGGGAAGGAGAAACCCAACTTCAAACATATTGATCTTCTACTCACCACTTTGATCAGTACAAAACCACTAGATGCTGCCCCAGTCAAGAAGAGAAGTATGATCCATCACTCATTCTTGGAAGATCGTTCTTGAACACCATCAATGTTATCATCTTTGCCGGACCTGGAGAAGTCAACTTTTGGATCTTTTGCTGATTCTTCAACAACTACATCACTTATGAGCAGCCAAAGAGAACCAAGAGAAGACGTCGAAGGGAGAACCAACTGCCAAGAATTGAGGAGGGCATCATGAAGGATGAAGCCACTGCACCACAAGAGGTAGAAGATGGAGAGATAGTACCTGAGCCAGCAAATCAAGAAGAACAACTGATAAGATCTTCATCATCTAGACACTGTTGAGAGGACAAGTCTCAGTTATGACATTACAAGACAAAGACTCTCATAGAGGCACTCGAGTAGCAGACAAGAGAAGAATGCGGAACTGTCCCTACATCCTCATAGTACAGAATTAATACAAGAAAGAGACAGGATCCTAGTCAGCATACTCGAGGAACAATGTGCCCTCACTGATAAGTCGACACAAAGAAGGTCGATACCTATAAAGATGATTCCACTGTGATCTTCCTCCTCTCAAGCATATTGTGAGACAAACAAGAGAAGACAAGCCATTAACAACAACCAGCTAGATAAGAGAAGCTTCCACAAGGTGGTTTAGCACAATCACTTTCCAATGACAAAGTAACATTTCAAGGTAAGTAACCATCACTTTAAAAGTTTCTTCTTGATTCTAGTATGAACATAAATAAAGAACTAAACATGTTTAAGTTGCATCTCACTTGATCCAACCTAATCAACTCAACATGTTTAGTCCTTTGATCTTTGTTCCTAGCTTTACTCTCTTGAATCTCACTGTCTTAACTAAATGAGCTAAAATGTTGTGCATCTAACCTTTGGAAGATGATATATCTCATTCATGAAAAGATCGACACATTATGCATAGATTATCCTTCCTTAGGTTAAGTAATCTGATCTGTTAAATATTTTAAGATGCTACTTTCATGCTCATCCTCTGATCCTATCACTCATGTTAAGATTGAATATAACACAAAAACAACAAGTTTGTCTTATGTGCCTAAGGTTAGAGAGGAATAAACAAAACTTTTGGTTTCGTTGGTGTTTTTCCAAAAACAGAGCCCATGCACTTGATCTCTACCTTGTCTTTATGAGCATGATACACTCTTGAGCAAACAGGGCGAAGTTTGTCAACTCCTAAATTCTACAGAGTGAAGATCCTAGATCTACAAGAACATGAACACTGAGCAAGATGCTGCCAGCTTCCACAATTAACGCTTCACTTCAAACTGCTGGATGAACAAATGACATGAGTGACACCATATCAAGAGGCATAAACAAGAAGGAATGATGGAAGATGTTGTAGTCAGAATTAGTGGTCATGAAGTCCCCACTGACTTCTTGATCCTCGACATGAGAAGACGATGATGTCCACCTTATCCTAAGAAAACTATTCCTCTACGCTACAAGTACAATCATCTAGAAGAGGAAATTCATTTTTCACTTTCCTGGAGAAAAGGCACGATACAACTTCATCGGCTATGTTGGGGGAAGGGACCCTCGGCAGTAGTGCCACGCAGGCTGGCTCAAAAAATGACCTTCGCGCGACCCGCGCCCCCTCATGAACTCTCTTCTCTCCGTTTGTTGGACCCCTCGGATCGGTTTCTTAACCTTCGGATATAAGCTCAGCCCTCGGGGTTCGTTGTGTGTCTTGCAGGTAAAGGCGCGCTGAGAACACAGGAAGTGACCCTCGAGCGTTCCGAGGCTCCTTCGATTGAGACGTCAAGCTCGGCAAATGGCGAGCGGATGCGAACCTCGCGACTGGCGGAGCCGAGGGTTAGGCCTCGTTTTTCCCGCGGGGGTGAGCAGGACCAGATGGCGGCGGGCAGGAGGAAGGCAAACTAGGGTTTCCACTCTAGTTGTGTTTGTACGGTCCTACCCTTCCCCTGTACGGTGCCGGGGAATCTTTTCTGTACCCTTTTGTAATTTGACCGGTGTCCCTTGGTATTCCCTATAAATACCAAGGGATGAACAGTGTAAAGGGGGGATTTTTTGGGAGATAGAAAAACACTCCAACCATCTTATTTTCCTATACCTTCGCTTGCACCTTCGCTTGCGTGCACCTTTGTCTGCCTCTTTGCTTGCGTTCGACAGTTGTTCACCCACGACCCAAACCCCTGCTCTGCGGCGGAGGTTGGGCAGGTGTGCTTCCAACAGTTTGGCGCCGTCCGTGGGGATCGGAGTTCGTAATGGCGGGAAACAGAAGAGCGTCCTCAACCAGAGACAACCGCACTACCAGAGAGGTCGCGGTGATGGTTCAACCTATAGAAGAAAATGTGGAACCTTCGGGAGAAGAAGAGGTCACTCCGGGGACAGAGGTCTCGGGTCCTCACACTCGGCTAGTACCACAGCCGCACCCGCACACCTCCGGAGAAGGAGGAGGAGGAGATGAAGAGGAGTTGGGCCTCGAGGCCTTGGACAGGCTCCATGCTGAGTTGCAAGAGAAGAAGAGGCGCCTAGACCAGCTTGAAAGGCAAAACGATTGCGTGCCATCAGACAAAAGGCGGACGAAGCGAGAGAGCAGCTTCGCCGAATGGAAGAGTCCCTCGCAGCAGCTGAGGCCGAAGCCGAGGGCTGGAATGATAGGGAAGTGCCACCACTCCAGGAGGGAAATGGAGAGCAGGTTCTAGGCAACGCTCGTCAGCCACCACCACCCCCACCACCACCGAATTTCCGCCAACTTTACCCAGAAGAGCGAGAGCCAAACCTTCGTATACAGCGAAGGGCCCAACAGCACCAGATGCCATACGACCCAAGATCACCACTCTCCCAGATACTGCAAACCCAACCTTGGCCGCCATGCTACAACCCACAAAACCTGCCTCGCTACGACGAGCTTGCTAACCCTCGCCAATT